>NDXZ01005301.1:31074-42350 GCA_003055125.1 Paykullia maculata | reverse complement strand
TTTTTTTTTTGCTAAGAGTGGACTTTTTTTTGTATGTACTCATTTGTTATGGATGTAGCTTTGTTTCTGTGTAAGCGTGTAACTTATAATTGTTGTCTGTATTTCTTAATCTCTTATCTATGAAAATTTAATCTACATAATTTTTATGCCGTACACAAGCAGTTACCGCATTATGTATTTGTGCGAATATTTGTTATGCCCAAACAAAATCCCCACACCTGTTGTTAGATGTAATTGATTGGGTGGAACGTAGTTTCTTATCGAAACAAGCCCTGGCTTTTATGCACGTAACCCTTTTAAACGGGGGCCCAATTTAAAAAAAATTGTTTTTAAATTTGTTAAACATTTGGTATCGAAACAAAGTTTTCCAAAAATAAGTTTAATAAAGATGCAAAATTTTGACCATAATTATATTGAACCCCAGTATCTGTTTCACTTCCAAAAATAATCTGGTCTATTTTCGAATATATTAGAATCAAGGTAAAATTAACTTATAATAAGTCAATTGTAAATACACATATTTCTGCTAAACTTTTTATTGTTGGTCCTAATTTTACCCCTAGAGAAAACTATGGTTGAGTATGGTCACGGTAGTATGATCACAGATCATTTTAATATACTATGATTACCGCAATTGTTTATATAATTGCCACAATCATTTATATGTTGATGATAATCATTTACTTAGTTGTGGGTTATCATAAATATGTTGCTCTCAAAATATATGATAACCATAATCTAAGAGCAACAGATCTATAATTCATAATCAAGTTAGTAGTTAAGTTAAACATATAATGATTATTGCAACTATATATATTATATTGGTATTAGCGTACTGGTATTAGACTACAAAAATAATATGTTTGTGACAATCATGCAAATGATTTCGGTGACCATGGCATTTTTTAAATATTATGTGATCATGCTTCGTACCATACTCAACCATGTTTTTTCTTTTCGTGTACTTTTTATGCTCATAATACTAATTAAAATAAAAAAATAACTTTGAATGACTTTTCACAGAAATACAACAAAAATTAAATACAAATAATCTTTTAAACTCGTTGTAATGTAGTAGTCAACGTGATCGACTTTGAGCGACTTCATATTTCTTACTTGTTATTTTATGTTTATCATTTTACCTGGCATAAGGACATTAAATAACAATTTGAAATTGTAAATAAAAAGTCCTACAAAAGTTTATACTTTTTTAATTTCATAATTGAGGAAAACCGACAAAGTTTAAGTAATTAGGCGACATACAAGATATGCTTACAGCTAAACAAGGCACAAATGTTAAAGAAATTTATAAAAAATGTCAAATGATTTCACAAAGCAGAAGCTTAAAGCCAAAGTTTTTGGCATGTTTTTTTTTAAATTTGACTTTATTTATTTATCAACGACCTAAAACTATTAGATAAAAAAAATGGGAAAACAATATCCTTATTTCGAATTATAATTGGCAAAAAAATTTGTGTGACTTAATTCCCATAAACATAACATTTTTCTCATGAATATTTAAATTCCCCCAAACTTAAATATCTGCCAAATATTAATTAAGTTTTTTTCTTGTTAAACCATCTATCCATTTTGCTGCTAAATATTAATTAAAAGTATTTTTTTTTTGCTTCGGTTTAACAAACCACCCTTAGAAAAGCATTTATTCAAATTTTATTGAATATTTTAATAAAATATTTGGCGCAAAGTTATTTTAACACAAAAAGTTTTAAGTTTTTAAAAGAATTTTATACAAATATGTGCACGAAAAATTTTGAAGCCGTTTTTTTTTATTTTATTTTTATAAGCCCCAATAAACAAAAAAGCTTAAAAATAAAAAAAAAATAATTGGAACCATATTTGCACAAATCGCAAAGTGTTATTGTCGTAAATTCAAACAGGTTTTTTTTCTAAATTTAATAAAAACTAAAATTTAATACAACACTTAACATCTTTCATTTAGAAAATAATGTTGAAACATGTTTAAAAACTGGAAATTGATTAATGGACTTAAAAATTATCCTAAGAAAGATACCTGACATTTCACAATCAAGCAATAAAATTTAAGGAAACATCATAAGCCTTTCTATAATAAGTCTTCGGTCAATTTGAGTTTTTGTTAAACAAAATTCAGTTTTTAATTATACAATTTAAATTTGTTGCTAATTAAAAATATAATAAAATCATTTTTTATTGTTTATTGGGTTATTTTATTATATGATTTGTATTTAACTTTATTCTTTAAGCTTTTGTTAAACGTTTAACATATTTCAAATACCTAAAAATAAAATTTTATCGTTCTATTATTTACAAAAACATTTTCTTCCTTTCGCCTTAAGTGTTTTTTTTTTTGCTTTTATATTAAAAAGAACATCTGCTTACTTTTCTTTTGCCCCTCTACTTGTTTTAATTAAATTTCAATAAGACACATCCAAACGTTTGTATAACTGAGATGGGAATAATTTATTTATCAATTACCTTAATATCAATACAATGACACTCATGTCTAATTCACCAGCTGACTTGTATCTGTTTATTTGTTCTATTTGTTTTATTTGTAGCTGATTTGATTATTGGTTGTTATTGTAATTTTATTGCTAAAAATATATTTATTGTATTGCTTTAATATATAATTTTGTGCTAAAAGTTTTTTCTTCTTCGATTGGTGTGTTTTCTCCTATATTTACATTAAAAAGACCCTCTTAAATATAGTTGTGTGTATGTGTGCGCGTAACTGTGTAAATGAATTTTTATCTATGTTTGTTTATGCTTAAGTCGGTGTTTGTAAAATATTCTACTTTTTCATTTATTTTTGGTTGTGCTGATAATTTTGTGGATTTACACAGTAAAACAATATTGCCTTAACTGTAAACTGAATATTTTTTTGTCTTCGATATAAAAGCAAATAAGAATTGATTTTTTCGGTAAGAATATAAGGAAAATTTTTTTTAAAAATTCGGGAAATTCATAACCCTCTGACAAAACATAATAGTCTTTTAAGTTTTATCGAGATGCACAGCGTGCTCCAATAAAAAGTTTCATTTTTAATATCCCGCCATTTTAAAAGTTTTTACGAGTCAACCTGTAACTACTTGACAAATGACAAGTTAAAATTATGCCATTAGGAAAAATGTAACAATAGCATTGAAATTATTAAAATTCACTGCAGAGAGGGTTAAAACTTTACGGGTTCACAGTTCGCAAAACTAAAGCGTTTTAGGGTCATCATGAAGCACCTTCTTGACCAGCCATTGTAAAATTGGTGGAAAAGCTTAAGCTGTTGTGACAAGTTAATGATGTGAAGAACCGTACTCGTCACGTCACTCAAGAACAACTGAGAATATTTCTGTTGTAGTTCATAGTGTTAAAGAAATCCCTGGTTTGTCAATTTTTCATTGATCTTTGAAATTGGGCATTTCACAAGTGACATTACATCATATTTTGAATAAAGAATTAGATCCTAAAGCTTTAAAAGTTCAGTTAACGCAAGATCTCACGATTACCGACAATTAAAAAAATTATGTTTTTGCTGATTAGGTACTTGAAATGATTTAAACTAATTCGAAGTTTCATCGAAAAATTATCTTGAGTAAAATATGACAACAATGAAGATGATTTCAGTGATCATAGAATTTTTCAAATAATCCGTGATCATACTCAACCATGTTTCTTTGCGTGAAGCCTCTCTCTCACTTATGTGTGACTTTTGCGAAAATGAGGCTGAAGTAACTGTAATGGTGAATGGATTTGTATATTTCAATTAAACTCAATAAAAAATCTCCTTGCTATAAAGAGATCTCTATAAATTTTCTATTTATAAATTTGATTCTTGTAATTTTATATTGTAAAGAAAATCTAAACATTCTTTGATTACGCGCAATTTTGCATAATATTATTTTTTTTTTGAATCATTGACAGACGGGTATAGCTAGTTTATCCTATATTGATATAATGACTAAAAATATATAATTGATGGGGTGTTAAACACATTTTAAAATGTGAAACAACCCAAATATTTAAATGAGTTTTCCCAACATATCTTTTTTAATGGAGTTTTAAAAAAAGTATATTAATAAATTTTAGAATTTCTTTATACATTATAAAAATTTTGAAAAATTCGCTTTAAAAAGCAAATCGTTTAAAAAAAAAACATGTTTTACTATTTTTTTTAATAAAAAATGTTCTCTAAACTTTGTATTTAGTTGTCATCAAATTCTGTATTTATGATAATTCTGGCAAAATTCTGTGTGGTTTTTTTTTTCTAATCCCAGAAAGCAGAATATGCGTATTTTTTTTAGGTTATTGATATTGTTTTGCCTATATTTTTTTCCTTTTTTTCATTCTACATAGAATATAATAAAAACATAGTTTTCATTTTATGATTTTTATGATTTTGTCTTGTTTTCAAAATCACGTTTTTATATTTTCCATTTAATGCTTTAGCTTAAGACAACGAACCAGCAAATAAAAAGGCAAAACAGGAATGAAATTGCAAAATATAAATAAAAAAAACAATATAAGCTAGAACATACAATAATCCTTAAACAATCACACACACACACACATGCAAACAGAGAACAAGCATCCATAAAACAAACCACATAAAGCTCTTACACATACACCCACCCATACACTCTCATTTGCACACATGGGCATATTTAGACAATGGCAGTTTCGTTTTTTTTTTTGTGTGTGTGTTTTGTTGAAACAAAACCTATTATATATGTGTATGTGTGTGCGTATGTGTATTTTTATTAACAATACAGTCAACCTAAATTTGAAAACCTAATCCAAAAAGATTTTTAAAACTTTAACATGAGCAGCAACCAGGACAATATGCACTTAAACACATAGGGATCCTCCTACTCCTCCTCCCACAATTTAAGTTCAACTAATATCAACCAGGACTTAAACCAAAAATAATAAAATAAATAAAAACCATAACAATATTTTAATGAAATAAAAAAAAATATGAAAAAATGTTTAACTAAAATGCTGTCATTTACCAATATAATGCACACGTGCATTAGGATTTATTTAGCATTAAATTTAATACAAAATAAAATGAAATTATTTGATTATTTAAGCCTTTGGAAAAGTTAACGTAATATTAACGTTTATGTAAAACGTAAAAAAGCTTTTTTGTCAATTTCAAATAAAAGGAAAATGAAACAAATGAAATTTAATCTAGAGTAAAATTAAAATTTTCTTTCTGTCTATAAACATTTTTACAAAAATACGTACATACTTACATACATACATACATACATATGTATACATGTATGTGTTGGTGGTGCTCTTGTATGAGTGCCAGGATTAGAGCGTACAAACAAACGGCTTCAGGTTTGTTTAAATTTATTCGTATGAATTTATTTTTTTTGTGTGCTTTTTTTCTATATAAAAAATAAATTGTATTTTTAACTGTATCCGTGTTAAAATGAAAATGTTAACTAAAGGCTTAATGTTAGCAGTCACTTACTGGTAACAGACACACCTAAAAGTAGGCTGTCATACAAACATACATACGTACATACATACATATTTACATACACAACTACATTCAAGTCAGACTTTTCACTATTTAGCTGGGAATTATGGTGGCATTATTTCAAGAGGTATTATTTTTAAACATTCAAAAAGGTAGCAACATACTAACAAAATCTCTGACTAAATTATCTTTCAGACGAGTCAACGGTGTATTTAAGCGATATTTAACGAACTAGTAATACCCTGCTATACTGCTTTTATATCTTTAATCATTAGCAACTGAGGATTATGGCTAAGCTCTCAAGATTTTAAATGATTAAATGGGAAAATAAATAAAAATATCTTTGGGCAGTTTTTTTTTAAATAAATATAGTTATTAAGAAGAAAATTACTAGTTTTTTTACATTAACCTTAATAAAATATATTTTTTAATTTAATTAAACAAACAATATTTGCATTTATTTATTAAATCCTTTTTTCTAGTCTGTTATCCACATAAACGAAAAGGATAATTTGGAATTCGTCCTTTTTTATGTAATATCTACAATTATCATTATTAAGAGTGCTGCATCCAAAGCTTCCATTACTCACAAGAATCCACTTATAGCATTTTTAACACAGATTTATTTTAAAGAAATTTATAGAGTCCATAAACGCTTGTAATGCACAGTGGTTCCAATTATTAATTTAGCATGAAAAAAGTCATAGATTCTTTTTAGAAGTACCTAGAATTATAAACATTTGTACGGTCAAATAACTTGGTATGGCACGATCTCACGCCAAAAATTGGCGCATTCGATTGAGTGGTTGTGGCACTATCCATATAGAATTAAATGACATAGGACCTGCAAAATCATATCACAATCATTGATATTACTATGGGTTAATTTGTGCCTTTTGCTTAGTCACACTCTTTAAATATTCACTACAAACACAAAAACTAACCTTCTGATAACAACACACATTAATAAAATAACCTTTTGAGTATTTGCGATCAATGTACATCACAAGCATTTCTACGCTGCTATAAGATATTAGTCTTTTAGATAGCGTACTTAACAATATTTTTGTTCTTAATAGCCTTTTTGGAGAAACATCAATGGTTCTAATAACGTTTGCAGCAACTCTTTTGCCTGCTTTATGAAGACAACTTGCAGCAGCAAACTCTAACTCTTACGGGCAGCAACTGCTTACAAGGGACTTTCTTTTTCTATAGTTTCAGTCTTTTAAAAAGTCGTTTAGAAAGTCGTTTGTCTTTCGTCTACCGACTCTTCCTCCAAAATCATCGATAAGGCTTTACTAGGCGAGACAAAAAATTCATTGAACCAACGTTAGAGAACAACTCGAAAAACTCTCTGTTCGATGTACATGCGTTAAGTTTTTTTGACAATTTGACAATGAAATTTTGAGCTGTTTGCTTGAATTTATTTTTCTATATTACTTTTGATAAAAATTCAATATATAACAGAATCATTTTTTTCTTCTGGTCCTTTTCCTTATACTAAAAGAGTCGATATGAAGTGCTTGGGCAAAAATCAGCAGCTGATTTTTTACACATTTGAAACAGTTAACATGTTATAAAAACAACGACATAAAAATAGGAGCGGAAGCTTGTGAAATTCACATTTAAACGGCTAACACAAGTTATAACACAAAACGAATTGCACATTTAACGAAAGCATTTCAATTTTCATATGTTTTTGGCTTAAACGGAATGCTTAATCAACGGCACATCAAGATTTTCAAGAAATATATCCCTTATTTGTACAAATAAAATCAACAAATAAGGAAGAAAATGGTTTCCCTTTATTTTACAAGCTTTCAAAAGCACACTGAAACTGTTGACGGGTTTTTTTATTAAAAACAACTATTTGTCTTTAAAACCATAATACAGTAATATTATTCCAAATATACAAAAAATGTGTGTACCGTTATGTGCATCGGGTATTTTTCGTTGAAAAACGATGTACATTTTTAATCTTTGTACCATCCGTACATACCTTTTTTCGCGCTAAACTTGTAACTGGAACCACCGTGTAATGTGAGCAAGAAATTACAGTTCCCTCTGTTTTCATAAAAACAACATTTTAATTTAAAAATTATTATACATTATAACAACAAGGACCTAAACGACCGTTGTCATATGTGCAAGACATTTGCATGACAACAACAACACAACAGTTGTCATTACGTTTTCTTTCGTAAAAAATTTTTTTTATTTCAAAACAATATAATTTTTTACTCAAAAATGTTTTATTATCAAATGTGCTTTCATTAAGATTCTATTGTATTTTATTATTTGTCCTTGTAGAACAAATTGTAACCACTTTCCTATTTAGTCGAATTTGCCCATTTTGAATATCAAACATTTTTGATGCATAAAAAAATATTTCAATTAAATCTTATCGATCTGGTTCTTTTTATCTGAGCGTTATTAAACGCACAGTCAGATGACATGTGGACATTGCTTTTATATTCATATGAGAGTAAAACAAAATATATTTAATTTTTATTAAAAATTTATTAAAATAAAAACTTGTCTCTTAATAACAATGTTTATTTTTGATTTTTTGTTCAAGTGCTGCAAACGGAATGACAAAATTAATATATCCGCAATACATTTAATTTTATTTTATTTTATTATTATTATTATTTTTTTTTTTTTTTGCCATATGCATAAAAAGGATTTCGCAGTAATTCGATTCGTTCCGATTTAAACACGAAATTTATTAAGCAAAAGGTAAATTAAACTTTATGAAAGGATAAATGTAAAACAAATAACAAGTACAAAGTCCAACACACGTAACGGATGTAGAATTTCAGTACAAAGTAAATTTAATCAACCTGATGTTAACAAAAACACTCATTGCATTAATACTGGAGATTAGAAATTCGTTTGTGCATAAAATTAAAAGAAAAAATTATACGAGTTTTCAAAAAAAATTTCAATTAACTTGCGCTATTGAAATAACATATTGTATGTGAAGATAACACCCATTTGGGAACTTTTGGGGGATTTTTCAATATCATAAATAAAAAAGTTCTACATTAAGCTGACATTTATATGTATTTGCAAAAGCTTTCATTTTACAATAGACCCATTTAGTTATCCTTTTTATTAATACATTTAACAAATAAATAAAAATTTAAAACAAATAGTGTTTAATGATTTTTAAGCTTTAATTTGGTTTTTTTTCAATAAAATGCAAATAATGTTAGTTTTGTATTAAATTTATTATCAATTAATTAATTTTTATCGCTTTATTTGTTTATTGTTAAAGCAATAATTATTAAATAATTAGTGGTAAGTTATTACTTTTGTATTTATATTTGTTATTAAATATTTAATACTGCTTGGGAATTTGCGAGAATCATAAATTAAAAGGATTTACTAAAGTAAAATCTAGACATTAATAATAAATTAAATGAATTAAGTAAATACAAACAAAAACAAATACCAAGTAAATTGTTTATTGCATATGGATGTAAGTACATCCATGGGAATATATTTACGATAGAGCAAATGTAAACTCGTTATTGTGGCACACCATGATATTATTTTGCTTTAACCTTGATATGTTTTCTATTGCGTATGTAGTTGTGCAGCAATTAATCTTCTTGTTTTCCGTTTAAATATTAGTTTTCTTGTGGTTGGTAAGGCGATTATCTATATCTTTGGCATTTTATCAAGTCAATCAAACCTTAAAGTAAAATCACTTAATCTGTATTTATTTGTAAGTGCAGCTGAAAAAGTTCAGATAAAGAAAAGAAAAGTAATCAAAACAGTAAGATAGAGTGGGAAAAAACTACAACTTTCGAATCGAACTAATATGAAATGAACACAATCTACAATAAACATTTAATCCCAAACAAATGCCAAGACACATGCAATGTTAGGTGGACAGTAATTTGTAAAAGTAGTGCCTAACAATGAAACTGTATTGCATCATTGTATATCGTAAAATACTTGCTCTTTATTTTATTGTGAATTGCTCAATGGTTCAACGTTAAGGATAATTTAATTACAAAATTTCACAACGTTATAAACTTTTAATAAAATTAGATTTGCGTTTCACTCAAATCAGCGCGTTAAGCCTTGTCTAGCTGTTAAAAATTCTCCTGCCCATACAAATTGTATGAACCGAAGTAGCGCGGCGTCACTGCTCTGCAAATAGAAAACTCGATATTGACAGCTCGTTAGGTTTACTATTATTGAAAAATAATGCCATTATAGCTATTTTTATTTCAAATCTAGAAATCTCTCACTTTTTTATTTCTATATGCTTATATTTTATTTAAAAGTTAAATTAACATTACTATTCATAACACTACTTTAACGGTATTATTTAGGTAAGACACTTCAGCGTCAGCAATAGACTAAAGTCAACTCAACGCTAAACGCTCTTATTTAAAATGGTAACTGTAACTGACTCAGCGCCCCACAATTTTTTGGGTATATTTTTTTTAACATTCTTACTCTTTCTAAATTAATATATGTTTATAACAATCAGTAAAATAATTTGCTTTTATCACTAAAACTTTAAATTTAAACACATTATTTCCCCAGAAATATAACCGGAGTATCCATGGAACTAACCATAACTCTTAAAAAAATAAATTAGGTCGCTCAAAGACGCATTCATGAAGAAGCTCAGATTGTAAAAACAATCCTTAACTAAAACATGTTATCTTTGTTATTGCTTTATTACACTTATGTAGTCGAATGCCCAGTTAAAAAAAAATTACAGAAATTAAATATTAAAACAAAGGTCACTTCTAACACTTGAGTTTAATTTGGAAAATATAAAAAAAATCGAAATAAGTTACTCTAACTTAACGGCGGTTAAAATAAATATGAAACATTTATAAAACCGTTTTATATTATTATTTTTATGTTAATATTTTATTGTATTGTATTTTACTACGTGCAACAAAATAATTTAACGTCTCATCAAGCATCTTTTAAAACATTTTTTACGATTTCAATTTTACACCTCACTGTATCTTAAAAATCTAACAAAAACGTATCCTAAAATATGGAAAAAAATGCAGTAAAATCCAACAATAAAGCCAAAACAAATGTACTGCCATCAATACTAAAGAACTAACGGAGAACATGTATAAACATTTGGTATTACCTCTCTCCTTTAAAAACCATCAAAGTCCAGGATGATGTTACAACAATAAGTAATGTAATAATAAAGAAGAAAAACCATCAAAATTTCTACATTGTTCTCCCATGTGGCTGACATCCACAGGAGCAACAGAGAAACCGCAAGAAAATAAAAAAAACACAGCATTAAATCACCCTTCTTGCAGGAAAAGAAACTAAAACATCAGATGTCTGTAAGACAGGCAAACCTTACAACCCACTACTGTTACCAGGATAACGATGAATCCAAATGCAACTAAATAGTTTGACTATTCCTAGGGTGCTTCTACTGTATGACCTGACCAGTAGAATATGTGTTTGACATGGAATGGTTGTTGGTTATTGGTGGTTGTATATTACATTAACTAAATCTTGTTTTAAATAGAAATCATGTGGTCAGCTTTGCAGCGACATTATTGAGGTTGTTTTCCCATTCATTTACTTGTATGTTTGTGCATTAAGTTTTTGCAACAATTCCCAGTAAATCTGTAATGATGACAGTAATGGGTATGAATGTCTTGTAAATAATGTTGTTACTTTGTTAACAATCCTTAATGCATTTAGTGGTGAAAGCTTACATACACATACATACATATGTGTGATATGTATGTATAGCTTTTTTCTTTTTTTTTTTTTTGTT
>NDXZ01005301.1:0-27837 GCA_003055125.1 Paykullia maculata | reverse complement strand
CTTCACTTACAAATCGTTTCATATTTTTCCGATGCTGTTACTTTTTTACTTTCCCCTCTTATGTAGAGCAAAGTAGAGCACTAAAGTCAGTTGTTGTAAGGACTGTTTGCTTAAAAATAAAAGAAAGAAAAAAACTTACTTAATCGCTATCTTATTACAAGCGTTAATTACAACGCATTGTTAAGTTTATTTTTGTTTGTCCACCAGTTTGTATATATCAGCTTTATGGTCGGTGTTTATGTTGCACTGTGGGCATCAAAAACATAATTTTTAACTAAAAATTGTTTAAAACAATATTCATTTTAAAAATTAAAATTTTTAGTTTTTGCTTAACTCATATTTTTGTTTATTACATATATGTATATATATATACATTTCTATTAAATGATATAAATCTAATTTTAAAGCAGTTTTATCTCAAAATATTTTTTATTAAGTTTTTTTTTATTTTATCCCTAATGTAACCCATTGTTTATTTTCTGACTACTAGATTTGTTTATATCTCCCATTATTATATTCCATTTTCCCCCTAGAGATTCAACAACTTGACTGTTTCGTGGCTTTAGCAAGTGCCTCAAAGATAATAAAGGACAGCAACAGAAGCAACAGAAAAGAGTTAAAAAATTTATGGTCAGCCATGCCCTCAGATGTAAAACCCTACACCTTAGCAAACTTGTAAACAGTTTTATAAGCGCTAGGGTCAGCAGTTGACCTTCTTATCTTGGCAGCGTTTTAACTTATACGGGATATTGTAGTGATGACGTAGCCAATCGTATTTCAAAGCCTTTATACGCTTGTTAATCTTAGAATACATAACCACACGACATAAATGCAATCCAAGTATTCGCTGATAGATGTCTACAGAGACTTATACAGATATTTTGGCCAACAATCATTTTCAATGCTCAATATCGGCAACAAAAAGGCTAACGTTCAATCCATAAAAAAAATATTCCGAACCGACAATGTCGCTGGATTGGTCACACTCTTCTAAGACCCCAAGATGATATCACCAGAGCTTCTATAGACTCCTTAGGAATCATTAGCGCAACATACGAAGAATTGGCCGATAATCGCAAAACTAACGCCACCTACTTGAGAACGAGGTCAAATAAGAGGTCTTAGCTGGAGAGAAATCAAACATATTTCATTAAACCGAACCAAATGAAGAGGGTTTGTATGGCCCTTTGTTCTAACTATTGAGTAGAAAATTTGTTTTATATTTAACAGTTGTAAAAGAGTAAATGTGATTTTGTAAAACAGTTTCTATATATGATTTTATGGTCATACATATGTTTGCAGAGTTTGACTTTTGTTCGTAAAAATTTATATGAAGAGAGTTTTTTCTTTCTTTCGAAACCAGACCTTATCCTATATTTGACCTGTAACCCATAATGGACCGACCACTATGCAAAATATATTAAAAATTGAGCTGTATTATAAATTCCAATTTTAAAAGGACATTTAAAGAAATATAAGCCTTTGGAGTCAGCACCTTGATTTCAAAAGCTACTTTACACAGACAAACACAAGTATAGACATCGCATATGCGGCACAAAAAGGCATAATGTCCTCCTTACCCATGATAGTGTAGAGCAGGGGTGCTCATAGCTAAAACTGTGATTGTATTGGTGAGAGAGTTTCCCAGCAAACACAAAATCAACCGTTTGAAATATGATGCTGCATTATATTTCTTAAGGTAAAATTTTTTACATTCGAACTTAAAAAAAATAATTTTTAATTACATTTACACATGGTTTGATTCAATAGAAGGAGAAAAATTAATGAGCATTTCTGATGAAAAATTTAATAAACACATTTTTGATAAAATTTTGCAAAAACTAAATTATATAAATAAGTGTATAACCTAATTTGATGGATCAGTAGAAAAGGTAATTAGCAAAAAGCAAAAAAAAATTCGAAAGTGCTAATTATATCAATTTGAAATTAAACACTTTGGTTCGCTGGGTAAGCACACGAGAAAAAATAAAATAGCATCCGCCTCATGTGTAGTCGTCGCTTGCTTTTCAACGACTAAATAAAAGAGAATAAGAATATGTGTGAGCTGTCTCCGCACAATTGTGCAATGAAATGACCACCATTGGTGTAGAGTATAAAAGTGATGGAAATTCAAGAAAAAATATTTTAA
Organism: Paykullia maculata; assembly: GCA_003055125.1. Lineage (NCBI taxonomy): Eukaryota > Metazoa > Arthropoda > Insecta > Diptera > Rhinophoridae > Paykullia > Paykullia maculata. Next base: position 25,688 of record NDXZ01005301.1, on the reverse strand, counting down.
AAAAATTGACTGCCATTCTTCTTGTTGGTTTAACATTCCTATGAAAGATATTTAAAACTAAAAACAAAAGGAAAACAAAAAAATTCTGAACCAAAAGAAAATTAAGACAATTTATGGCAACAATCTGACTAACCGACAAAGTTTTTGGTATGATTTCTCAATGGTCATCTTTAATCATCTTAAATGCTTTTGTATTGTAATAAATGTCCGCTGTTTGGCCAAAGATTAAAAATTGACTTTTTATACCCTTCATACATGTAGTAAGGGTATATATATGTTTGTCATTCCGTTTGTAATTTTTCCAATATTTATTTGCGACTCTATAAAAAATATATATTCTGGATCCTTATAGATAGGGAAGTCAATTTAGCCATGTCCGTCTGTCCGTCTATCCGTCTGTCCGTGTGTTGGTTGAAATCAAGTTTTCGTAGCTCCCATAGGTCACTTAGGGTTACTTTTGAAAACTGCAAGACCCATCAATAACTGACAAGATCCATCAATAACCGGGTGAGATATAAGCAAAAAAAGACGACTGCCTCATTTTTTTAAGTTTTTTTTTTCACACGAAAAAATTATTACAGGCGAATTCATATATATCAATTCGCCCTAAATTATGGTTGTTGAATTAAATATTTGCAGCCTTGAGACTACATAGATAGATAGAATACAGATAAACTTGAAAAAAATATATTCAACACATAGTGAGGGGTATATAAGATTTGGCCCAGATAAATATAGCGCTTTTACTTATTCCTATTGTATTTGTTAAACATAAAAATAAATAATTGAAAAATAACTTTAATAAAATGCTAAAAAAAAGTAAAAACTTAAGTTTTTCCTTTTAAGCTTAATAAAACAACAGAAAGCTTTTGCAGGCATAATAAAGCTTATATTATTGGGGAACGAAAATAATTATAAAATTGTTAAATGATTTTAAATAATTTTAAAAACACCCACCCAAAGCTATGTTTTAAAATACACATTTTCTAACTTTGAAATAAAATTTCTTCTCTATTCACATTTATCACACATAGTTTAGTAAAATACATAAATATCTCTTAGCAACTTCTGACTTCTTTTTTTAATTTACGTTACTTTAGCATTTTGTTTTCTTTTTCTAGAAGATTTTTAAAACAAAGAACTTAATGTTCTTTACATTTAGTTTTATTTAATGTTCTTCTTCTGCTGTTTCACCCCTTCTCTATTTCTAAAAAGAATTTCTGTGCAACAATTTATTTTATTGTGAATTGTAGACAGAGCACTTTATTCTCGACTAACATTATTTGTTTGTCTGGTTGTTGGTATGTCCTAATGGTGAATCCTTTTGTAATATATGATTCAGCAAATGGAATGATGTTTTTTTAAATTTTATTGTTAGAAAACTCTAAAGCTATCATTTGTTGAATATAAATGTTTTTAAATTTAAAATATTTTAAAAACTGCAATATAAATGCACAGATAACATGCCAGATCAATGATTCTCAAGTGGTCGTCCTTGGCTTATAAGAGATCCATAAAGAAATCTAATACAAAACTGTGATCAACTCGAAGAATAATTGTAAAGAAAATATTTTTTCTAAATATTTTACAATAATTTTTTTGGCCAAATTTCTAATTTTTTGTGCATTAAAATTTGGTCGTGAATAATTAAATAAATTTTTGTTCAATATTGTATCAAAGTCAACTTCTATTAAATACAGCTTAAATTTTTCTAATAATGAATTAAATTATGAATGCATATAATCTAAAAATCGGTGACTTAAGGTGTCTCTTTACTGCACAATAAAAAAAAAATTTTTTGTTGTAAATTTAAGTAATTTTTCTAAAATAAAAATGGAATCATGGCTAAACAATTTATTTAAAAAAAAAAAGATTTTCCAAAAACAGTTAAAGTTTATTCAAAACTTTTTATTCAAAGATCAATTCATGGCATAAACGTCTTAAAATGATTTTGGGCTTTTGGCCACCGCAGCCGTTCTTGATGAAGCAGCTGTCTGGACATCCAATTTTGAGCTACTTTTTTTTGGGGCCTCCAAGTCGTCAACTAATACTGGTGTATCAGCATAAGCCAGGGATTTTATGCAGCCCGCCCCACAGAAAATATTTAAGAGGTGTCAAATCGCAAGGCCTTGAAAACCAATTGGCAGTTTCATTTCTCTAGAAATTAGCTTATAGCCAAATTTTGATTTTAATGGGTGCGGTCGCTAATGACAGTTAATGCCATCTTGTTGAAACCACATGTCGCCTAGATCAATGTCATCCATATTTTTATACAAATACTCATTGATCATGGTGCGGTAATAATAAGCTTCTTTAAAAAATATATTTAAAAATATTAAAATGATTTTCTGCTTGTTACTTCCGGCGTTGCATAAACTATATTCTCTGCTATTTTCAAAAAAAAAAAAACAATAAAATGATATCATAATGAATGCAACAAATAATAAAATATATTCGTTGTCAAGTCACGTATCCATTTATATTGTTGCGGCCATTTGAGATTGATAGAGCCACTGATTAAGAATTCACAACTAATTATAAAAACTTTTTTTGCGTGATACTTAAAACAGGACAACTTTTTTTAAAGTCAATTAAGTGACCTCTGACATCGTGTCTAAAAGTTATGTTTCATATATATTGAATTCTTTTAAAAATTGTGTTCTCTTACCTTCTAAAATTTTAAATAACTGAAAAATCTTTTTTAAAGATTAAAGAATTATAAAAATTATTTTTGATATTGCTAGCTTAGACCCGGTCTGCTTCGCTACCTATTTGCTTCTTGTGGTTTCTTAGCAAAACAATTGTTTAAATCTGAAGAAACTTTTGCTTCAAATTTTATCCGAATTAGCCTAGTAGATTACAATTAAACGCATTTTTCCATTATTCCCCTCTTCCATACTTTTTTAGCCCCTTAATATTTGAATTTCCAAAAATCTATGCAACGGAAAAGAAACCCACAGACAATATTTTATGTCTCTCTTCATTCAATTTTTTTCAATAACAAAAATGATTCATTATCCTTTTTTTCTTTAAAATATTTTAATTCAATCAATTTAAATAAATCTTGTGTTTTATTGATTAATTTATGTTTTGTTTACTGTTTTATGTATTTTATGCTTTGTACCACATTCATAAATATAATCAACAAAAACCCCATTTTTACAAATTTAAGTACAAAAATTTAGAAATTTAATAAATATTTTGAATAAGCAGACGAAAGCAATGACAACAGAGACATGTGTGTTCTATTGAAATTGACTGGCTGTTGGACAGACAATTTGACAAAGACATTTAAATTGTAAATAGCAAAACGCAAACAAACAAATTCATTGCGAGTTAATAAAACCAAATTCATACATATATGTGTACATACATTTCGCCACACAAATAGACAAAGATCTGTTGTTTTAAATTTGGTGGAATAAGTTTGTCTGTCATCTTTACTGCTGTCATTCCTAACATAATAAATATGTAAATTGTTGTTCTTGTTTGATAAGATAAAAAGCCCAAATACTTCAATTCAATTTACTCAATTGATTGATTTTGTGATTGACATAATTTTGAAATGACAAAGAATAAAATGAAAACTTTACTTTTGTAACTCGATTTGACTCTAACAAATTGATGATGTTTACTTTATTTAAATATATTATTCATCGCAAAAAAAAATTGCTTCTCTTAATAAATAATCATTTTGACAACAACAATAACTATTAAATAAAATTGTGCATGTTTTTTTTTAAACAAAATTGTAATAAAATCTTACGCAAAATGAGAAATGGAATAAGAATTCCTTCTCAGCAGGGGTCTTAAATAACGATTGTGGTTAAAATATTTGATTTACAAATCTTAATGATCCGGGAATATTGAAAACATAATTGTTATCAGCAATATTTTTATTTTTTTAAATACTTTTAAAATACATGCAAAAGTTTAATTTTCAATTTAAAAAATAATATAAATTACAATTAATTCTAAATTTTATTTTTAAGCTTTCCCTGTCTCTGACGCCGCTTAAAGTCTTTCGGTTTTCTAATAAATTCTATAAAACTGCATTTTAGTTACTGTTTCAGTTATTAAAATGATTATGTTTTACACTTTTAGCTTAATTTCTTTGCACATATTTAGTTAAAAGCCTCAGCCAGCAACTTACATGATGGTCGTTTTTAAACTTTAGTTGTTTATCTTAGATCTATTATTCAACTTTACTGATTTGTTAAAGTGAAGCAAATATTAGTTTCATATATTTTTATGCTGTGGCAAATATCACATGTTTGCTCAACTTGCAAGATTTGCATCTAAGAGAGAATTCCGTTTTTATTTTCTGACTATGAACAACAAAACCGTTTAAAACTGGTTTTTAATTTTTTTTTAAGAACTGATATCAGTGTGTAGCTTCGATTACTTGCACACGTCATTATTCCTTTAAGGAATAAGGATACTAAAAAATCAATGTTTTTTAACAAAAAACATTAAAAATTAAAACTACCTACTTTGATAAAACTTTCAAAACTTTTTAAATTAATAATCCACCGTTGTAATGGGTGGATTATTATACTTGTAAATTCAATGGTGCTACAAATAATATTAATATTTATCGGCTAAGCAATAACAAAATGCGCATAAAAATTTCAATTAATTAGGCAAAAAATATTGAGTTATATCAATATGATATGTAAGAAAACGTATTTTTTGTTTGCAAAGAGACAAAAATCTTACACTACTGCAAATGTACTATGTATAGTTTATCAATAAACAAAAAATTTGTTCTAGTCTTAATTTATACTTTCCTTCCAAAAAGATAGTTTGAAGTAACACAATTAAGTGTTACTTCCCTTTTGCCTTTAGTACAAATCCTATTTAAGTAGATAAAATTTGATTAAACATTTCATGTACACCTGTTAAACTATTTGATTTTAATTTCTTAACTTTTGATATGCTTTATGTAATAAAAACATCGAACTTAACCTTACCTCCCTTTAATCTAAAATTAACTAAAGTTTGTCATTTTGTGTATCACAATATAAACATTAACAACAAAACTTTATAAACAAATTAATATTTGCTTTAAATAAATTAAAAACTATTTATAACTAAAAAAATATTGTTTACCAGCACTTTCTTCCGGTCTTTGTATGGAATTACTTTAATTTGTGCTGAGACAATAAAAACTTTATTCAACCAACCTTAATAAAAACAACAAAATTAATAATAATATATAATGAAAACTTAATTTATAATTTTTATTAAAATGTTAATGTAAAAATAATCAAAATTGTTTTATAAATTACAAAATATTTTAATGCTTTTTTTTTTGTCACGAAATATTAGTTTTAGTACATACATACATTTGCAAATAAAGATCCACTTTATTGTCAAAGGAATATGAACTTAAAACGATTTATATTCATGAGATCTCTTTTAAACAATTTTGAATGGAAGAAATGAATTAACATATAAATGTGTTTGTGTGCATAAGAAAAGAGTAGGAAATATTTTATTATGTTCCAAATTGATTTATCTAGTTTTCTTCCCTTATAACAGTCTGAAATAAGATGCAATAGTTTTTAAAAAATTTGTTGATTTATCACTGCTTTAGTTTTTTTTAAAAAAATGACAACACATTGTTTGTTTAATATTACATTCGTATAGTTTTTTTTTCTATATATCCTATCCTCACTGTCTCACCACCTCTTAGTTAACTAAAGCTCCATTAAATTTATCTACAACTTTCAATCAAAACTTATGCACAAGACTTTGACACGAACAATATCAACTGAATAGCGACACTACAAATGGAAAAAATTACAACAAAAAATTTATTTTTTTTCAATTGCAAACAGTGTTGTGACCACTGGCGAACAATAACAAAAATTTCTTTTTTTTCAATTGCAAACAGTGTTGTGACCACTGGCGAACAATAACTTGTGATCACTGGGCGTTAGCTATTGTAGGCTTTACTTGTATTTTCTTGAAGAGGAGGACATTTAAGCTGGTAGTGCACACGTTTGCGCTAAATTCATGTTAGATTTTATTTAAGCCGTTATGGCAATATTCGGGCTGAACTGTTGGAAAATAAAAAAGACTATTTCAATTCACAGCTTTAGTTGTTTTTTTTTTCTTTTTACGATTTTTTTTATATTAGAAAATGTTTAATTTTTTTTCTACTTTTAGGAACTAAAGTTCTATAAAATTATGCTTAAATCATTATTTTATTTTTACTATTTTATTTATTTTTTGGCATTTCTGTTTTTTCTTTTTTGTTTCATTTGTCAACAATATACATAATCAGCTGTACAGAGTTCCTACTTGCTCATATTTTGCTACAATTTGTATGAAAACATTAAACAATTTGACGTCTCACCCATTTAAGCAAAAGAGTTAATAAATAGTTTTTAATTTAAAGTCGTTTTAAAAAACCGACTTTAGTTTATAACTATGAAAACGGGCCAAAATTTATGATTTCGGGATGTATTTTTTTCGAAGTAGAACATAAACTTTAATCAGTAAAATTAGACATAATGTCGCAAACAAAATCGTTAGATTTACAAAAAGAAGTTGCCAGCTTTACAGAACAAAAGCTTTTTTAATTTACTAAATATAGAATGTGTTTTTTCGCTAAAGTAATAAAAAATGTGTCAATCTGTCAATTTTATTTGGATTACTGTAACATTTAAAACACTTAAAATTTTTATTTCGTTCTTAACATATTGGTGCTCGCTAAAATGTTTAAGTATTTTTTATTCAGAAGGATTGATTACAAAACCAATTGGATGTACATTTTAAACAAAAACTTAAAACAAAATGCAAACTTGACCCTTTGCCATTAGGGTTTTGAAGTACTTAAACCGATTTATTTAAAACCAATTGCCAAATAAATTCAGGCCATGTTTTATATATAAATAGAAGTTAAAGTGTCCTTAAAAAAAAGAAACAAAAATAATAATAAATTTAAATATTTTGTATTTGTCTTTAAAAGACACATTACTTAAAAACCCAAACAACAACCTTTTGACCCTTTTTTCCTGCAGCTATATTTAAAACAAAAAGCATATATTAGTTGCTTCCAAAGGGCAACTGTGCGTAAATACGTTCGTTGTGTACGTGAATGCAATAAATGTCAAAACAAAAATGTTTAATAAACTACAGCAAGTGCTTTCTAATTTTTGTTTGGGTCCACTCCTCTTAGCAACAGGGCCATAGCAACAGGGTGAAAAAAACGAAAATTATTCAACAGAGACATTAAGGATCCATTAAAACCCTTTAATAAAAACCGATAAACAAAAAACCGCAAGTTTTGTAAAATAAAAAAAGGAGAAAATAATACTAAAGAAATTTAATGGAAAAATATTTATTTGACAACAAAATAAAACAGAAAAAGTTACAAATGCCCCTTGGCTAAATAAAAACATGATTCGGTCCCCCTAATACATCCATACATTTTAATAAAAAAACTGGAATATATGTATGTATGTATGTAAATAAAAAAACCTGCAATTGTCCCTATATATAAAACACCTAAAAGTTACTACAAAACTGAACTTGTGTAAAACAACATCATTATGAGTTTAAAAAACAACAGCTGCCATTTAAATTGAAACTAAATTTAAGGACAAAAGTCACGTTTGACCAACACACATGTTAAAACATTTCCAAACTTGCTGCCTCCCCAAAAGTGTTTATGAGTAAATAAAAGTTTTTTAATGAGACAGAAAATAGGTTAAAGGTTTTTTATGCAAAAGTGCTAGATTTTATCTATTCTATTTAATAAAAAATGTTTTATAAATTTACTTTAAAAAACCTAATGATATTTTATAAAGATTTTTTTAGAAAATGTTAGTTACAAAAATTCTAGTAGGAAAATTATCTGATATTGAAAATTATACCAAAAAATGTTCTTTATTTTTTTTTTAAAGATATATGTAATTTCTTCTCACTTTGATGGGTATTGATATTTATGCCTAATTTTTAGAATAATGTTAAATTTCTTAGTCAATTTCCTAATCGAATAAAATCTTATTTTTTAATATTTTTTATTTTCTAAAATTTCAGTTAAAATATACTGACAGAGAAGCAATTTTTCTCCTTTAAAAATATTCCGATAATAATAAAAATGTTGCTGCATTATACAAAAACAGCTATGCAGTTTCTCATATAACCGAATTCTTTTAACTTTTCTGAAAAGAAAAATTAACCCTAAGCAAACATGAGTTTTTTTTTATTCAAATCTTCTATTAACTTTGAAAAACCATGTAAACAAATTTCGACAATTTTTTCTGCTGACCCTCTGAAGCGTATGCAAAAAAATTTTAATAAAAAGAAAACTTTAATACAGATTCGACTTTGCACATAAATGAGTTAAGCATAGATTTTATATAACAGACACATATAACAAAAAAAAATTCAGTTTGTTCTACGTGAGGTCTTTAACAAATATTCCAGCAATTTAGATAAAATGAACATATTTCATTTCACTTTGGTCTACCTAACCCTTTGAAAAATGGAAAAAACCAAATTGTGTGATTACATACTTAACACGCGAAAATAAAAACATAAACGAAAGTGTTTATTTTAAATGTATTAAAGTATTTTACCATTAAGATACATATATAAACAAACATTTACGCATGAATACTTTATATTTACGTTAAAAACGTTTTGAAGGATCTTTGTTATTAAAATGTCCAGAAGCAAAAGTAAATTAAAAAAGGAAATACAAAATAAAAAAAAACAAACAAAAAAAAATTAAACTTTTATTACAACTTAAATTTATTTCTCTTGTGGCAAAAATAAAAATTTATTTTACATGTAAACTCTGGACAAGTCATATTAACATTTTGAAAAACATTACTTTAAGTTCAAGTTTTATTTAAATAAATAATTTAAAAAAAACGCTTCATTTACACGAGTATTTTGTAAAAACAAGCCACATGTGCGTATGAATGATATAAAATTCAACAACCTTAACACATATGAAGTATACGCACCGTATAGTTTTTATTTGGATAATAAATTTTTTGTTCGTTTTATAAGTATATAAGTGAAAAAGATTTATGTTAGTTTGTCCCTCCGAATGTAATTTCAATAAACCCTTTTTTTAGGTTAGTCGGTATAGCGATACTCGTCTGTCCATCTGTGTGTGTGAATCGTCATTTAGTTTTCAATTTCTACACTATTCAATTGTAATTCTATAAACTTGGCGATGTTTGTGTGTAAGTCAATTTTGTCCGCAGCCAGATAACACTAAGACTTCGTAATAAAATACTTTAGTACACTGTCATTTGATTTAATTGAAATTAAATACAATCTTAATTGGTTTCTTTAAAGTCAACAACATTAGCCAAAATCTTTAATTCAAATTGTTATCTTTAACAGATAAAAACACATTTAAATTATTGCCTTCTTTAGTGGCTAAAATAAAATATTTGTTTTCTAATTAATGCAAAAATATTAGAAAAAAAAATAAACAACTACAGTTGGGAATACCAATGAAGCGATTAAGCTTATAAATATTTGTCTTAATAATAACAAATATTTCGCTCTGCTTGTATGACAACTTTCTGTTATTTATATTAAGTAATATGTGTTTCAAATCCTTCGTAAGTTTTAATTGGTTGAAGATAAATAGCCCCTTTCCAACAAACGTAGTGTCTTCCTAAAGAGGAAGTGTTATTTAAATATGCAAACATTTTTATTCATACTGCGTATCTATTCAAGGAAATATGTCATGATACTGTTTTTATTAATGTGTCTAATTATGTCACAGTTAATACTGTTATTTATTTCAACATTCGGCTTTAAATTGTAACTGTATTTGAACCAAACTAAGATTTCAGCTCATACATTGAATATTTAGAAAATAATTTTCGAACAATAATTTCTTAATAAATAATGAAATTGAAATACTGAAGAAAGTAAACCCGGAAACAAAAAAAAATAATTATAAAAAAGCCTTTTATTTTTGCAAATGAAAATTATTTTATAAAGGTTAAACCAGGGATAATTGTTAAATAATGACATATCAAAAAGTTTTTTTTTTGATTCAAATAAAAGAAATGATAATGCATTTTGATTTCATATATTTTAAGCGAGGCCTTGAATTAATTATGATTTATATTTTATTTTTTTTTAATTATTTTTGGCATGGAAATTTTTAAATCTTGAAAATATAAAATATTTTTGGTAAAAAACTTTTATTTTTTTGCAACAACATTTTTCATATATTTATATATATACATACATACATATATAAGAAAAAAACTATTACATAAACTCCCTTCTTACAATGATATTATTTTTGCACAGTAAGACTATTGGCATATCAACAAACGTACATTCTTTTCTACATGGATCTAAAAGCTATTTATATATATTGAAAAATATTATTTTATTTTTATCCCTATTACCTTTTTTCTCATACACACATACATAGATATTTTTATTAATTTCATTACATGTGAAAGTGCGTGTGTATAAGAATAAATTATTTTTGTATTGTTATTAATAATATGCAAACATATGCGTCCTATTATGAATAGATTTTTTATACTTAATCCACATTTCTTAACCAAAATTATATCTAGGAAACGAAAAGCAATCAAACCTCCCAGCCTCTAGTACTCGCCTTAATGTTAATATATGACTGTGTTTAAACAAAACAATAATATAACAAAGTTTATATAAGGCTACGGAGATGAGAAACAAATATAATAAGAAAAATATTTTACACGAAAAACAAAATATGTATACAAAAGCCCACTTCGTACCTCAAAAATAATAGTTTTCACAATTTTTTAACAGTCAAAACAACATTTTTTTTGGAAATAATATAATAATACAAATTTCTTTTCTATTTTTTTATTTTGTGCTATTTATTTGGTATATTTAGAACATATTTGAGACCCCTTTTGTCTATATCTGAAGACGAAATTGTCAGAAATATTTATATATTTACCTTGAGTTACAGTCGATATATTTTTCTTGATATTCAAGGCGCGCCGGATCAGAATATCATGACAGCAGGTCTAAAACTTCAGTATTAAAAATTTGAGCCAAATTCGGCAACGCTTTCGCCACCCGCACTGAGATCAAAAGTCAGATATATGAACATTTTAATATTAATATTAAATAAATTTGTGAAACTCATTAAGTTTATTCATTACTTTACAAAAATAAATAAATTTCTTTAAAATGACCCTTTGGGTCAAACTGACCTACAAACTACATTATTTCTTAATTCTTTAATTTTCTTTATTTGGGGACGGAGGCCCACTGTTTTTCAAAAATCTTTAAAGGCCCACGGTCACCAATCTGGCAAAACGGAATATAGGGTTTTACTACCCTTTGCTAGTATAATCGAATCTACACACTCACGTTCTTGCATTTTTTCCACTGTTGCAAAGTATTATTAATAACTTCCAATTATTTAGTTCTTGGAAATAACGATTTCCATGTCTATTGGAAAATACTTTTCAAGCATTTTTAATACAAAAATTTTAATCTTAACTTTTTTTTAAATTAATTAAAAATTTATCAACGATATTTGTTTTGAATTCTAATTAATGAAACAAAAAGCTACATATTACAAAAAAAATATTAATATGTAAAAAGAATTTACGAAACTTCGGGAATATATTAAGTCCCGATTTATACACGAAAACATTTGGAAGAAAAATATCTTGAATTGTTTTTTGTTTTTCCATTCGCGTCCACACAGACGTACATTTTGTCGCAACATTCCATTATTATTGTTGTTAAAACCACACAAAACAACAAAAAAGAAATAAAGCAAAGTAAATGTAAACAAAGCGTATCGCAGAGTGCTGAATACAAAAACAATACTCTTTTCCCCACCCGTAATATGCTACCAAACTATAAGTATCCCTTTCAAATGTTCGTCCGTCTAAACTCGTTCTAATAAAATTTGCATTTTATTTACATTACAACACACGGCAGGCCAATAGCTTAAACAGAAAGACAAATAAAAAAAAACCGTACAAAGGCATTTTTTAGGGAAAATGTAATAAAATATTGTTTTTCGATTAAAGATCAAAATGCCTGTCACAATTCCAACAGAAATGAATTAAATTTCGTACTTGTCACTCGATCGTATTTATTTTACTTTCTTCAAACTCAGTTTATTTTTTCATTTTTAGTTTAATTTTTGTGGTTTAACAAATTCTGAACTAAAAACTTATTGACAACTTAGTTACTGGTAATCAGGCTCAAACTTTTTTTTATTGATGGTTGGTTAGTATTTTTGGACACACACATACACAGCTGTTATATAATAATAATGAAACTAGAAGTTTAACCACAATATTTTCTAAACTTCTTTCAGAAGTTTTGACAACAATACGGTTACGGTTAATAAATATTAAAACAATTAAGTTTTACTTTAATCACATCTTTGATGACTCCATTAACATCATGTAAATACGTTTCCATAAATAATAAAACACGAACATTGAGTTAAGTTTAGTAGACTTGAATAAAACAAAGTAGTCGCAGCAAACTGTTTTTTATTTCTATGAAATATTTTGAAAATTATTTATTAATTACTTTTTGGCCATTAGCAGACGCAAATAAATTATAAATCATTGCACTCAAATATTCTTTAAGAACTTTTCCAATTAATTTTACATAATTTAACAAAAACATTAAACAATTGTTATGGTTGAATAATAATTGATGATGACGGAATATTTAATGAACTGCTGTTGGACCACAACGATAATTTGTGGTAAAATAATAACGATTGTGTTTATCAGATTTTGAATTAAACTTTTATTTGATTAAATTTACCACTTACAATAATCCTTAACGAGGTTTATTTATTTGTTGTTTCATAACAAATTTACTTGTATTTTACTTTAGTTTGGTTAAGCAAATTTTTAGTGCTTAAAAGTTTAAACAATAGATTTGTATTTCAACTTTTAATTTTCAAAAATGAAATATTACAAATTTTAGTAATGATTAATTAAGAAAATAAATGGACGCACTTATCCTTTCTATGATTTTGTTTCAAAAGAGAGCAATTCCTATATTTTTTGTTTGTTTTCAATATTTTTACTTTTAAAACTTTGTAGCCAGTCTAATGTTAAGAAAATATACCTTTATTTTCCAAATACTTATAATAATATTAATTATAAATAAATGTAATTATAATTGATTTTCCCTAATCTTAACGAATTTTGTTCTTGTATACTCTTAACCGTTTGACTAAAACGTAGTTAACAGTTAAGTAGAAACATCCATTTTTTAGATTATTAAATATATTTATATACGCATGTTATATAGGACATTTCACTATAAAATTTCATAAAATATTTTACTCTATATTTTTTGTCTCATCTTTAATTTTTATAACAAAAAAACTATTTATTGAAGAAAAACAATCGGCTGTCAAAAAATATCTGTGTGACAAGTAAAGCATATCCCAAAAATCTTACAAGATTATAAAAAATAAAACTTACAGCGAGGCCAAGTATGAGATATTATGTTGAGTAATTGATGTTTGTAGTCAACACAAATCCACTTTTACTTTAAAATGTCCCTGTTTAATATATATTTTATCCATAAATATATAACAAATATTCGCCGAAGTACCCATTTCTTAAGGCCTAATATTTTATTTTTAATCACTTTAATCACAGAAAAAATTTCAAAAGTATTTTATTGTCATTATTTTGTTAATGTGAATGTTAAGTTACAAAAAATTTTCAGCGAAATGTCTTAATAAACGTATAAATGCCTTGTCCATATTAACGAGAATACGTTCATACGTGTGGATACACATGTGAATACCTGTTTCTGGTAATTGCCATACGAGCTGACTCATTAAAAGCTACAGGTTGTCATGAGCTTTTTTCTCTAATTACAATTTGACTAAATTAAGTTATGCTATGATAATTAAATAAATTGTATTATTTTTGGCCTAATGACAACAAATAATTTTTTTTCTTGTTTTAGTTATCTTTTTTAACGTTGTTAGGTTTTTGTGTTATTTTTTATATATTTTTGTAGTTGCCAAAGTGACAAAGGACAATCTTTTCGGTGAGCGTAGGCAAGAGTTAGAGTGAAAACAATTTTTATTATTTTACTTTATTTTTAAGTAACTCAAACTGCTTTAAAGAATAGTGCAATTATGTTTAAATTATTACCATCGACAAGACCTTTTACAAATAAAGGTGCGTTAAATTGTAGCAAAAAGAATGACAAAAATTTAGACCACTTCAATGAGCATATATATGTCTGTGAATTATATATTAATGTTGTACAAATACCATTAAATATACTGAAAAAAAATGATTGTGAAATATGTTAAGAGTAAATATTAAAAAGGATATTTTTATACCCTTCACACAGGTGACAAGGGTATATATAGGTTTGTCATTTCATTTTTAATATCTACAATATTCATTTACGTTCCTTAAAAGAATATATATACTGGATCCTTATATCAGGTGGTCCAACCAGAATGCACGATGTTAATTGCAAATAAAACAAAAAGTTTTCAGAGAGGTATCTTAATATCTTTTATTATGATAGTAGGATTAATGAAAATTATGTGTAAAGCAAAATATCGGTCAAATGCTTGCCACGGCTTCGGTGGCATACTCTTATCTAATGGTTCATATTTACAATGATTTTGATATATAGTTGAGGTTCAATGTTGGTAATGTGCTGAATTATCTCATTTTTAGCTCTTGAATTGTTCTTGGCTTATTTATGTACTTTTTCTTTTAAATATCCCCAAAGAAAGAAGTTCAATGGTGTCAAATGAAACATCGCCTTCCTGTGAGATAACACGGCCATTGAATTGCTTGCACAAAAGACCCATTGTTTCGTTGGCTGTGTGGCAAGTGGCACCATCCTGTTGGAACCAGATATCGTTCAGATCCATATTCTTAATTTCTGGCCACAAAAAGTCCGTTATCATCTCGCTTACGGTTACTGCTTGACCGACCTCATTTTCGAAAAAGTACGGCCCGATGACGCCGCCAGCCCATAAACCACACCAAACAGTCACTCTTTGTGAATGCATCGGCTTTTCAACAATCACTCGTAGATTCTAATTTGCCCAAATGTAGCAATTCTGCTTGTAAACGAGTCCACTATGCGGTGAAAGTGTGCCTAGTCGCTTAAGATGATTTTCTTTTTAAAGTCACCATTCACTTCTGTCTGTTCAACCAACCATTGACTACGCTTGAAATGGTCAGTAGGCTTCAGCTCTTGAGTCAATTAAACCTTGTTAGCGTGTAAATTGAAATCTTTATTCAAAATGATGTTCAGTATCAGTATTATGAGCAGTTATGAGCATTTAGAAAATTCAAAAATGTTTTTTTTAAATATGGAGGCTAGTAAATTTAATCTATTTAGTAAATTTAGTAAAGTTAGTAAATTTAATCTATTTATTTATAGTCAATTTTATTTCTGTTGAATTTTTAATAAACGAAATTTCATTGAAATAAAAATTTGTTTTTGGTACTTTAATTCGAAACAGACGGACAAGACGAACATTAACACATCGATTGTTAAACTCACAAAAAATATTCTAGGCAGTAGTTAAGGTATTAAAATAATATAAAATAGATTTAAGTGACACTAAACAAACCTGTTTTTTTTCTTCGTGTACTTTTGTTACAATACATAAATAAATAAATTACAACTACTACACGCCTTTTCATTTGTATTAATTGAATTTTATATTTAATACAAATAAATGTTATAAATGTCTAGACTAATAAATACATAATTTTCGTATGAAATTGTTAAATGAATGAAAATAATGCAATTTCAGCAATATCTAATTTAAAATGTTGTATAAAAAAAATCAAATAAAGACACATAAACATAAAACTATTAGATATAATAAATTTAATCAAAACTTTCTGTTTCCTATTTCAAACAAAAAATTACAAATTTCTTAACATTTGAAAATTCTTTAGAGATCTGAAAAGACAAAAACAAAAAAGAATACAATTTATTAAAAGCATTTATTATTAAAGATAACAAAAAAACTTTCGACATTAAACCTCAAACGGCTTAAGATTGTTTGTATTTGTTTTATATTCCTCTCTTGCTTAATATTACACACACTCACACACACATATGATATAACTTATTACAACCCCAACCACAAAATCATGTTTTCTGTCACCTTCAACTTTTTTTTCAACATAAGCAAGAAAAATCTAAACGTTACAAAACAAAGAAATTGAAAATGTATTTTTTTAAAACCAAATCCCATATAGAATCACTTAAAAAATATATTAAAACTATACCAGAAACAATAACCCTAATAACACGTATCAATTTAAGATACAAATTTTGTTTTACTTTTACCTTAAATGTTTAAAATTATTAAGATGTAGACAAAATTAAAGATGGCAGGTATCAGATGGAGTGAATTCGAAAACATTTTTTTTTGGTTTTCAAAAAAATAAATTAAATAAAAATATATTGTTTCACAGCAGAAGATCTTAATTCCATATTTTCCATATTATTTTACTTAAGGATTTCTGAGAAACTTGACCTAAGCATAATTTAAGCAGTTTAAGGTTCTGTTCAAAATTTCTCTTTTAAGAACTTATTTTGTACATGTCAGATGAAGTGAAAATGACAACAACAATTTAGGCCTATGTGTCAACAGAAGTAGTAAAAACATATTTTCATATCTACTGCAATATACCTACATGTAAACCTACATAAGTATAGTATATACAGAGCAGTGATTCTTAATTTCTAATATATTCCACATAAATTATTCTTTAACAAAAACGAATTAAAAGACTTTTTAAACATAATAAACATTTTTAATATTATTAGTTTTGGCTTGAGTTCATTTTTTTGTAATTATTAAAAATATTATGAAAAATCAAGTCCGACATTCGCCGAGTGTAAGGCATTTTCGAAACCAGCTACGTTTTCATCTTCAGCACTCTTTGATCGGTACTTTTGGTGTTGGATGTAAACATCATCTCTTTAACTCACTATTTTAACAAATGAGAAAATGGAACTTTCAATTACTTTTATTAGTTGTGTGAGTGGGAACGAAATTAACTTACTGACAAAAAAAATTACATATATGGAACATTTTTATCGCAAAATTTTTAAAGTGAAAAAAATCTTTTGCATTTTCTTAAAAAAAAGTGTCTAAATAACAGCCAAAATTTTTACTAACAACACAAAATTCTTTTTATAGAAAATGAATTGATCAAATCTTGTATATTAAGCGAAAATTTTCAATAAATTTTTAAATCATTAGCTAACAATTTGTCTACTGACATAGATGCCTTTGTTTAACTTTCCGTTGACAAAAAAATTGCATAAAATTAGTTGTACCCAAAAATTTTATAAAAACTCCTCTTCATATTTGATAATTTATATAATTGGAAAATATATTACAAAATGTTCTACCTTATTGAGAATCTCTCACATACATACTAACATTGACTTATGATTATATTGGCATAACGAAGGATACATAATGTTTTTTTTCAATATACAAATCAATTCTGGAATAACTTATGCACATAAACACTTATTTACTTTTATTTCCACAACTTATGAGTTTGCAAAAGTATTCATTCCTTTTTATTTATTAATGACTTTTTTGTATGTTTTTTGCTTTATGTATTTGATTAGTTGCTAAAGTCATTGACCAAATTAGAAATGACATTTTAAGAAAGACACTAATGGGAATATATGTTATATTAATCAAATTATTATTAAATCTATGACAAATCCCACTACAACTAGAAATAATAGAGCTTTTTTTTTTGTAAGAACATTTTCGAAGAAATATTGGGATTTCTAATGGAAAGAGAATAACACACAACTACTAAATAAACTGGTTACTTAGTGAAAAAAACTAGTTATTGTTTTTACATTGTATAAAGGGTTTCTTAAGATTTTACTCAAGATTTAATTAAAAGGAGTTTTTAGTTTTTTCAAAAGTTTTGTTTTTTAACAAAACCAAAAAAAAGACCAATGAAAACAAATTGAATAGTGTTAGATTCCATTATTTAATGGAATCTAATCATGTAATATACATGAAATATTTTTGAAGCAGTATGACATTTTGCAAATTAGCAGCGACAGGTATCAATTTTTTTAACGATTTTCAAATTACTCTCTTAACATTTAAAAATTAAAATAAATATTAAGACCATATTTAAAAAAAATTCATATGCTTCTACATATCATACTCTAATTTTACTAACTCACAATAAATGACAAAAAAAAACTTATTCTTACCTAAGGTTTGAGACACCCTTTATTAGGGGTACCTTTTACTTTACCATGGCGTTTCACTAGAGAATTCAATTGAAATCTTTTTAACACTATATGACTCATTGTTTTGTTTTCAATATGATAAGTAATTAATTAATGATATTTTGATTAACTTTTTACCTAAAGGTAGTGGTCGCCTAGTGGGGAAAATTTGTCAGTAAAACGTAAATTTTATATGTTTTACATTTAAAAAAGACAGTAAAGCCAATTTGCATTTATTATGTTTGTGGGTATATGTACGTATGAACATTAAGGTGGGTCAAAAAAATCGTAGGGAAAAAATGATTATACGAACAATTCTAAACATCTTTGCTCTAGAAACCATAGGTCATAGGCTAGTATTTCAAGCAATAAACAAAATTTTGTTCAAAAATTGTTAAATACGTATACTTAATTATTTTCGTTTCAGTAAATAAGTATACGTATAAGTACACGTATATTGAAATATTTTGTAGCAGTTTATAAATAAAAATATTAATATTATGAAACACGAAAAGTCTGTAAAGACTTTCAACTTTAAAAAAACTCAGATTTATTATCTTAGTTCCCAACACCTTCTTGTTAATGAAAATTTTGCAAAAATCATGAAGTGAAGCAATACTTATTTCAAATTTGCGCGGGATCGAAAATCGTTTTAGACTTATAGTTTCTAGAGCAAAGTTGCTTAGAATTTTTCGTAAAATAATTTCCCAACTCCCAGAACAACAATACGATTATTAATTTTTTAGGCATCCATACAAATCGATCCACCCTAATGTGCATAGAGCAACTTCTATAACACAATCTCTTTATCAACGCAATAGGTTTAAAAGATAATAGCAAATTCTCCTTTGACATACTTAAACATCAACTAGTAGTCGCATATTGGTCAAAATTGGATAACAATATATAAAATTTTAAGCTTTAGCTCCTTTGTTTATTTATGTTTTTCATTGTAACGCTTAATACTTCTAGAATAAGTACATCTGAAATGATAATTATAAACAGCTTTTTTTGCTAAATTTGTTTCAATATTTAATTACCTTAAGTTACATTAAACCTACCTTTACCCTAAAATTTATATTATAGCTTCTAATCATAAAGGAATTGTATGACGCTGATCTCTCTTTGTTGAAAAATGTTTTATTTATTATTTTATTTTACTTTTTTTAAATAATTAAATATTGCTTTTAATTAAGTAAAAACTATTTATTGGTTAACACTTTTTTATTTTTATATATGCAAAATATTTAAGATGGCCAATGGTAAACTCATTTTTAATATCAGAAATACTTCAAAAAAATACACATTAACTAACAACACATTTCTTAAATAACAAGTAACAAAACCAATACGAATTGTAAAAATTTGAGGCTTCCAACAAGTTATTATCCGATTTAAAGATTTATTAATAATATTTAAAATATAACGTTAAACAGGTTTCATAAGAATCTAGAACTAGAAAAAAAACAAAAAATTTGAATATTTAATTTTTTACAGAATTTTATATAGAAAATATATACCAACAAAATATTCAACAAGGTATTAAGAGATTATATTACACCAGTGATGCCAACTCATAGATATTTGGGTTCGATTTAATACTTTTTCTTACTTTGCCAATTAGCGAAAAATATTTTTAGCCCCAAACTAATCAAGTACTTTCTACACTTGTGTCCGATTTCTAAAGGAAGATTTTGACCAGAGAATCAAATTATAGCGGCGCGTTATTGATACTTGATACTTTTTTATAAGTTAACTGTCTTTCTCAAAAGTATTTCAAGAGCCAATACAATTGGCATTCGGTTATCTTTTTTATAATTTTGTTTAAGAAAAAATGTACCAAAATTAATATCTAAGTGTTAATGTTATTAAGAGAACTTAAAATGTTTAATTTAAATTTAAAATTCACAATATTAGAATAGTGAAATGCAAAGGACAAAAAAAAATTAAGAAAGTGTTTGATCTTATTAATTTTTAATACAAATAATCATAGAATCATTCTCTTTTCAATAACTCAATAGTTCAGAATTATGACAACATTGTACTTATAAAGCACAAAAAGGGACAATATTTAAAAAAAATTTCAATTGGTCAAGGTTGGATCTTAAAGCAAATATTTCAATAAATAACAAAGAATGTTAATGTTTTTTTTTCAATTAATTATTAAAATAATTTTTTTGATTTTGCTTTTAAAGTTTCGATATTTCAATTTTAATAGTCTTAAGTATTGGCATCACTGTTTCAGACTTAAATATAAATAGGACTTCTGCTTTAATATAACTTTATTTAATTTTATAAATTTATTTAAATGACAAACTAATATTTCTAAAATATTCTAAGGAAATTGAGAAGATACAACCACAATGTGTCACATACATATGCCTGTATGTATAAAACTATATGTAAGTATTAAATTTCATATGTGCATACACGTTTTGCAACTAATTCCACTTTTCAAATCGCACACCCAGTTCAAATGTGACACAACTCAATATTTTTAATTTTTCAGACATCAAAATACGATGTTTTTGACATAAATAAAAATAGTTAAAAACAAAAACGTTGGACCATTTAGTTCGAATTAAAACTATTTAGCATTTCGTGTAGGGATCTATTACCATTATATTTTGTGACACAACTAAAAATAAATCAGTTTTATGAGTTGCAACTTTATACCAATTGAAACACTAAGAAAGACATAACTGTTTTTTAGCAACAGTTAACAACAAAAAAATACACTGATATTTTTCTTATAGATAAACAAGTGTATTATGCATAGTTTAAGCATATAAAAGCGAAAAATGTAAATATTGAGTTGAGTCACTTTTGAACTGGATGTGCGAAATGTTTAATACAAAACTTCCTACATCTTCTTTTTTTGCACCGATCAGTATTCCATGATACTTAAACATAATTCTATTCTATTCTCTTATTATAATTTTATTTTTTGAAGCATGCATATGCTGCTTGTAATATAATCATATCAAATCACATCAAATTATGCTCGTCACCAGAATTAATTTCTAGGGTTTTGTCATCACTGCTTTTTCTTGTATTCGTAGTCGTTTAATATTTTTTTTTTCTTTAGAGAAAAAACTTTCCATATTCATTGACTTGCATTTTATTATTCCAAGAAGACAACTAGAAGACGAAGTGAAATATTATGTATCAGCTTACGTACACATTCAGAACAAATGAAATTTAAGCAGAAGGAATACAAAAGAAGCAACCGGCAAAAATAACATGTGATATAAATTTTTCTTATGTTATATTAAGCCGCTGTCTATATGCCTGTCTTTTTCCTATGAGTTTGTCTAATTGTGTTGCTGTGGCAACTTGTGTTAAAATAACTTTTTATTTGCATCATTATTGCACAGTCATTTATTATGTAGTGTTGATATTAGATATGCAAAATATTCAACATTATATACATACATATGTATGTCTCACCAACTAGTACATATGTATGTATAAACATGGTTTGATACATATGTAAGTAGCTATTATATATTAGTTATATAGTGTTTTCGTTAAAGGCAAATAATACCCAACAAACTTTTCATTGCATTGTCTTAACGGAATTTTGTCTTAAAAAATTTTTGCGTATTTTAGGTACCAACTCATTTTAAGCAAAGGATAATTTTTTGTCGAGTTTTTTTTTCGCAAATGCCCTCCTGCTTTAGCTTTATTCTACTTTTGTTGATCAACGGAGAAAAAAGTAAAACCTCACTTTTCGTAAAATGAAATTAAAAAAATCCTGTTGCCCAATTTAATGTTAAATTTAAGTCAACCAACATATGTAACAGCTCTACAACAATAATACTTATTCGTATATAAATCTCTGTCCTCTCCTTAATTAATGGAGATATTTCTGTATAAATATTTAAAGGTTCTATGTGTAGACGTTATATGGAATATAGAACCAATTTTAGACCAACATTTTATAAAATATTTTTTTAAAGGTAGAAAATATGTTTCTGTTAACGTCCCAACTCTTCATCAAACATACCTAAACCTGTCTTTTCCACATCTTTGTTGTCATCATCATTTATGCACATTTAATAAGTCATCATCATTATTAGTGTTGTTGTATTTCTAATGATTTTGTCATTGTTGTAGCTGTTATTATTACTATTCTTGATACTGTTAATGCTGCTGTTATTGCTATTGAATGCCATTCAATAGACAGACAAATAGAAGGCAAAAAGACAGATCATCAACTAAATTGACATGGAAAATGAAAAGCTAAGTCGTTTAATAAATTGTTGGTGAGTATGTAAAATATATTAAATAATTTTTAAAAATGCAAGTTCCTATAACTAGTATAACAAACAACTAATGAAACATCTTACATTTATAACAACTATGATAAAAGTTTTCGATTTATTTTTTAAATCAAATAAATAGTCATTGTTTCAGTTTCATTTATTTATATTTATACTGTAGCTGATTGCTAACTGTATTTGTATTTGTATGTACGTATCAATCGTTAATTAAAAGTTAACTTAATTGTTCAATTTGTTAAACATTAACACTTTCAAAAAGAAATATACAACCAAATACCGAATAAAATAATAAAAAGTTAATTTATTTTTATTGACTCTAAAGTGCTTTCAATTCTTTGCAATTTAATCTTATAAAGCTAAATAGTTTGTATTATTTTATATTCATACTTTATTATTATCATCAGCGGCAATAATTTATTTTTATTTCAATATTTTGCTGGAAAATACATATTTCCGACTCTGTCCTTATATTCAAAACGTTATAATTTTTTATGGTCTTTTATGTTTAAATTAAAAGTACAATTTTTAATTTCTTGAAGAATATAAACAATTATTTGGCATTAAGATTTTCTTTATTTTAGCTCTTCAGATTTAAATAAAAATTTTTTTGAACACCAAAATTGCTTTTAGTTTTATTATTATTATTATTTTTGAAGTGAAATGAAAACAAAATTGCTTTGAACACTATAATTTTATTAACAACAAATAAGATCGTGTTTTGCTCCACTGCTTTTTGTTTTATTTGTCAATATTTATTTAACCTTCACAGTCTTGTTTAAAAAAATTAAAGCTTTACCTATATTTTAAATAGGAAAACTTTTAAAAATGTTTCAATGGCTTTTGTACTTGTTGCAGAGATGCAGTTACAATGTACAAATAATCTTATTCGTTGTTAAGCGTTTGGAAAAAATTGTTTTGTATCTATTTAGTATGATTTTGAGGAGATAAAAATAAAGCGAAAATCACTTTAATCAAAATCATTAGGCTTTCATAATTTATGTTGCTAAATAACGACAGCATGTGTTTTATTTTAAGTGATTAGGTTTTGATAAAAGTTACTTGATTACCTACTAACACCACCCCACACATACACACACACACACTAACACTCTTGAAAACAGACATCATCAGTCACTTGCATGCTTGACACTCCTTATCAACACACTGACAACATCAACTTTAACAAATCTATTCATTTATAAACACTAATACTAACAACATATTAAACACTCAGCTGTACACACATACACAAATACACACTCTCTCAAATTGCAGAGCATTTTTATTGGCGTAAGAACTAAAAGACAATTTTGATTTTGTTGCGATGGCATAAATGAACGAATGACTGAATTGTATGGAACATAGGCATCTCATAGAAATAGAATGAATGAAGAATCATTAGCATTTCGAAAAATCTTACATGCTATAGCCATATTATGCCTTGACTATTTAACGTTATACAACTTTACTTTTAGTCTCAAACGAATTGTAATAAAATCATTTATCACACTAGTTGACGTTTTTTTTTAAAGCCATAGAAAAAATAGAAGATTTGTTTGTCTTTTTGTTTAGTGTCAGATAGAGTGAGTAAATAAAGGTGTGAAGCAGAGAATAAAAATCATTTATTATGAAAATTATGACAAAAAATTAGAAAAATGACAGAAAAAATTTGAATAATTTACAATAAATTGCAATTCCTTTAAGGCGAAAAAATCCAAAATTAGGAAATTTTTTTCAATAAGTAAGAAATAAAATACGATCAATTATAATTAAGTTTTTTTTTTGGGACTTGGCCCAATTTTTTTCAAATTTTATTTTATAAGGATAAAGATGTTATTCTTTCAACCAAATTAGGACTTTTTATGTTGTTGCCTTTTTTTGTGTCAAATAAAAAACACGAAAATATGATTATTTTCAATGATAAATGTGTTTTTCATTAAAAATATGTACGTCAAAAACATACTGAGAAAATATTTAAAAATTTCAATAGGCTTTAAAGAAAAAACCAATACGAAAAATTAATCGTATTAAACAGCTTTTAAAAACCTTGCGTTTGGCATGATGTCTAAGCACCTATCCGAAAAGCGATATTCGTCCACCTGCATTGTCAATCCTGCAATCAATTAGAAGGTCGCAATTTGGAATAAATTTCAATAAAATTTGGTGCTTGGAGTAAAACGAGAAGTCACATTGATTTATAATGTAAATAGCTGATGCTTTTTTTGGATCCCATATAAATGTCTTCATGGCATCAGATTTTTAATTTTATTACTTAATAATATTTGCTGCTATTTGCATTACTTCGCCATTTCTGCAAACCGCAAAAACTATGGATATGTTAAAACAGTGTCGGATCATTAAGAATAGCTACATAAAAACACCTTGGTTTAATAAAATTCTAGCTTATTTGTAGCTTCGCTTTATTTTAGTTCAAGCTCTGATTAGCCCTACTTTAGATCTAGTTTAATTCTAGCTTCCAGTTAAGTTTAAGTTGAGATCTTTCTTTGTTTCTGATAAATTCTTTTTCATTTCTAGTTAAATTCCAATTGACATTGATTTATGTTTAGTTTAGTGATATTTAAACTTTATTTTAGTTACTATTTTGGCCTGAGAATAATAACTCACCCAAGTCCAGTTTAAGGCCCACATTCGCTACCCTCTCCTTTTTATAAAAAAAAAATGGCAAGAGATTCACAATTTTATTTTTAATGACATTATAGCTCAAACCAAATATCTAAATGTCACAAAACCTGACAACATTATATCTACAACAAAACAACAATAATATATATTCCATTACTTCAAAAAAAAATCTTAAAAAAAAACCATCACAACTTTAAAATCGTTTTAATACACGAATTATTTTTGCAAATAAACTTAAATTTATTCGACATAAACACAAAAAGCCGTCTTCTCTCTTTCGGATTATATTTGGTTTTAAGATTTCATTTAGTATTAACTCATCTAAATCTAAAAACTAATTTTCATCACAGGGATAAACTTTTCACTATTCCCCTCTCTAGGATAAGAACTACAGCAAAAATCTAACCATTCCAGTCTTACTTTCTACTTAATTTAGATAAATTTATAAACGACATATAAAATGTGACATTTGTAAAGACA
>NDXZ01005300.1:47039-57902 GCA_003055125.1 Paykullia maculata | reverse complement strand
AAAAAAAAAAAAAAAAAAAAAAATAGGATGTAATTTTTTATTAATTACTTGTTAGATCTAGGTTTAAACAAAAATAATGTTTTAGCAAAAGGTCACCAAAACACTAGACAAATTAGTTTCCTTTCTTATGTTTCTTTTAGTTGTCTGTTTCTAAAAAACAAACTAATATTTTGTCTGTTTTTTGTTCTTCTTATTTTTTTCTATATGGAAATTTAGTGAATCAAATATAAATAAAACGACACTTTACTCACACACTCTTTTCGCAGTCATTCATTCTTTAAATAATATTTGTTCGTTATACGTTTTCTATTTTTCGTTTTAATTGTCATTTATAAAATTGTTAAGTTGAGTTGTTAAATAAAAAGCTTGCATTGTTAATTAAGAGTTAATTTGTGGTTTTAATAATGTGGTTAAATACTTAATATTAAAAAAAATTTTTTAACAAAAACTGCACTTTATTTGTTATTTTAGCTAAGAAAAAAGAAAATATGAATTTTTTATTAAATATTTTGTTTTGTACTAAAATTAAAATTTTTTTTTTCATATAAACCATTTGTAGTATATGTTGCAGTAAAACATACATTTGTTAATTATTAATTATATTAGCTATAAAAGTAAAAGTGATATTAAATACCAAATGAAAAAAAAAACAATAAAACTTTTCTTAAAAATAAAAGTAATAAAATTTAAAATACGTTACTGATTGGTGAGAATTCCAATAAACGAATACCTATCCTAAACATTTATTACTTTCCAGTAAATTTTTATTGCTTTTAAACACGTTAAAATGCTTTAATACTGTAGTTTCACTGCTTACCTATTGGCATTATAACCCGGCGATGCCATTGAGGGCAAGTACTTACTAGGCTCGCTTACAAAAGGGGATTGCAGAAAGTCAATACTCTTATGTCATTACGTAACTACTTACTATTAATGAATAAAACAGTCCTTTAGATTAAAAATATGCAATTAAATTAGTCATTACTTTTAAAGTATTAAATCTATAATTACTTGCTTTTAATAAGCCAAATATCCAATTGATTGCATGAGCTTTCTAAGAACGAAACTCAAGGTTTGTTATTACTGTTATTTACGTTTTACAAAAACACTAAAACACAATTTTTCGATTTACAAAATGCCATGACAATCTTAAACACCTGTCAAAGATACAACTACTTAAACTTAAGGTATACACATGCTGGAAAGTCATTGTTCTTGTTGGAACTACAAAATTCCAAATGCAAATTGGCACCTTCCGGTAAAAATCTAAATCAACAAGGCTCTATACATAGCAATTTCCATTTTTTAAACTCAGAGCTAATTACGTTTTCCGAGAAAACCACACGCTGACCTTAAGTCTATAATAAATTTTATGGATTTTTTTCCCCAGAACCGATCATTTGGCTTATCTACTTTGCCGCTAACCACTGACGAAGGATACGTTATTTTATATAGGTTGTGAGGCGCCTCCTTTCCGACTTTTACAACTTGTGGTGCAGCAGCGTATTTTAACAACAATGTGAATCAGAACAATTTAAAAAGAGTTCCCTGTCGTATCCCTGGATTTTCCAGCCAACCACTTTAATTACTGCAATAACTTTACCCTTTAATACTTTCACAGATATGCGAGAGCGCTTTATTTGCACAAACTTGTTCGTTTTCAAAATTAAACCTAAATTCCTTATGTAACTGTTTGGGTGCTTTAAAAGCGGTTTTTCTATTGTTCAGCCCTTAGCTATGCAATTACTGCTAATCTATATTTGTAATAACCTATACTTTCTTTAGATATAAAAATATTGATATCTGACTCCTTTTTTTAGGTCAGTCAAACTTTTTCAAGATTTAATTCGTTAAAGTAATGTAAAAAAAAGTTATTTAAAATTAAACCATTTTAAATTGTCTGTTACTAAACCTACCTTTACAGAACAGTGGAATATAGTATTTTTTATAGTTTCTTTAATAGAAAAAAATGTTTTAAATTTTTTTTTATATATCTATTAATTTTTTTTAGCCTCTTCTGCGTTTTGCTTATATAATTTTTTCAATCAATACCTTTACTGCAACATTTTTTTTTAGTTCAAAACCTTTTCAAACAATTGGCAAATAGAAATAAAGAAAATATATTTAATTTATCATTTATTTGCTAGTTTTAAAAATCCTCTTTACTTTTTTCAAAATTCATTAACATTATCATTTCGTTTATACAATCAGGCTAAAAAGATTAAATTATTGTTTTGTAAAAAAAAAGTGTAAAAGAAATTGGTAAACATTTGTTTTTCTAAATATTAATAGTGTAAATAAATAAATATTTTTCAAGTAGATAATTTGAGTTTTCAATATTTTAAAAAATAAATATTAAACTTCTATTTAATATCAACCCCAAAAAAACAACAAAATAAAAATAAAATTATAGTATTAACTTGTGTAGTATACATTTTTCAAAAACATTTTCTTAGAGAAAAAAATAATCAAAGAAAAAAAATTAAACTTATTTAAACGTTTTTCTTGTATTCGTACTAAATATTTTAAAATTAGATTCAAATATAAATAACCTTATTAATTTGATGATATTAAAATATTTAGTCGAAGTTTAAAAAAATTGTTTTTCTTTTTTGTTTTCTTATTAGTATTTAAAGTTAATGTGAAATTATTGTATGTGAGAATGTTTGATACTAATAATATGTCATTTTAGATGTGCAACGGGCGAGGCGTGGCCGAACATTATGCTGGCGTGCCTTAAGGGGAGGCCATGCGATGATGAAGCCGAAAAGGGCGATGAGACATGTGGCTCAACATTGGCCTATGCCTATTTTGTATCATTTATATTCTTTTGTTCATTTCTAATGTTGAATTTATTCGTGGCTGTTATTATGGATAATTTTGATTATTTAACAAGAGATTCCAGTATATTGGGGGCACATCATTTAGATGAATTTGTACGGATATGGGCTGAATATGATCCAAATGCGATGTAATTATCAATTTAATATAATTCAAACTATTTCTATATATTGTGTTATATTTGCCATATTTTTTTTTTGAAAACAACTATTTCTATTTAAATGTGTTTTGGTAAAATTAAATTAATTAATATTATTATTGGTTTTCTTTTACATAAAAAAAAAAATCTTTATAAATTTTTTATATTGATGTAAATTTTATTCTATTTCTAAATGATTTGCAATGTTTTATTATTAATGTTTTTTTTTTATTTTAAAATATATATTAAGGAAGGTTTAGTGCAGTAACTATTTAAGCCACAAATTTTATAGTAAATAAATTGGCTCTAGGGATCCATTGTAAGAGACTCTTAGATTTTACTGGTTTATAATAAATAATATATTATTTGTTCTTGATAAGTTTTGATTTAATATTATTGTACCAAAAATTGTTTAAACTCATTTTTAAATTTTTTAATAAAATCAAATATTAAAAACTAATAAGACCTAAAATTATTGCAACGTTTTTGGTAGAAGAATATTACAAAGGACTTTCAACTATTAGGCCGCCAAATGGTCATATAAAAATTGTTTTAGAAATAATGGTTGCTGCACTATACCATGTATATGTTTTTTTTAATGTTTTATTTACTTACTTAAAGGTCGACTTGTCCTTGTTCATATGAATCATAATAAACAAATGTATAAAATCAGCAGCGTTGCTAATTTATCACTTTTCGCTCTAGATCAGGCACTTTTTAAGACCTTAAAACTCGTGTTTTTCGAAAACTTTTTATTAATTTTAAATGTTTTAACCAAATTCACGCAAACTGCTTAAAAGTTTTATCTGCCGAAATCGATAAGTTAAGTTTTATTAATATTAAAAAATTTGCCATAAATTTATTTACATTAAAAGGTTTTGACCTTTTGCAGCTTTTAAAAAAAGTTTGAATAATAATTTACTTTTTTCTGAACACAGGACAAATCTACCTTATTTTAATATAACAAAATTGGTTTTGCATTTGTAGTTTGATGGTTAATATGTTTAAAGTTTTTATTTAAAATAATTTTTTTTCTCTAACTTTTTATATTTTATATATGTAGCTAAATTCTTGTTTTTATATGCTTTTTTAATACAAAAAAAAAAAAACACACACATTTAAGTTTATTGAATTACACAAAAAAATATAATAAAAACAGAAAAAAAAACAAAAATATTTAAAGCACTTAAAGCTTTTATATTAAATGATTATTATTTAATCGTATTTGTTTCATATGCAAAAAATCAAATAAATAAATTAACATTAACGATACACGTTGCAAACAAAAAAAAGGTAAATTATATTTTTATGCAAATAAAAATTTTTGAGCTGAATGCTCATTTTTTTTAATATCCTTTATAATAAATTATAAGCGCTGTTACCTTAAGCTTAATAAAAACAATTTTCTTGAATTAAGCTTTTCATAACATTTATTTATTCTATAAATGAAACTTTTTTGAAGCTTTTTTTTTATGACTAAAGCTATTCTAGACAAATCTTAAAGTTGACAACTCTTTTTACATATAAAAATACTACATAATCTTAATTACGTTTATATATTATCATTATTGTATTATATTCGCACACGTATTTGTTCACTTAATATTCTAAAACTAGTACGTCTCACTAACAAACCAAAATCAGTCACTTAATCGAAAGCAACTTAAAACTTAAATTACGTAAAAAGTTGTTAAATATTTCATTATTTATATAATACACATGTTTAGTTGTATGTATGTGTGTGTGTAATTTTTGCTTAACTCGATTATTTCAATGAATTTCTATAAAACTGTTTGTTTTTTTATTAAGAAGATTTTTTTAATCTAAAAAATCAATATTTTCATCCTGTTTTTAAAATTTGTCAACACAACGAAAAAAAAAAACCCAAAATTGAAAATCGCAATTTTACGTTACTGACTGTATAGTGGCCGAATCCATTATACGGAAATGTATGATATGTTAAAAAATATGGATCCTCCGTTGGGGTTCGGTAACAAATGTCCAAATCGCCTCGCCTTCAAGAAACTAATACGTATGAATATGCCGCTAGATGACGAAATGAGAGTACAATTTACCACCACACTGTTTGCGTTGATACGAGAAAATCTTAGTATTAAAATGAGAGCCGGTAAGTACAAACAGAGTAATAATTACACCACTATAATTGAAAAAAACCATAGTCCTTAACCAATGCTGATCGACTCAGCTACGTCTGTGGAATATAATATGCGTTATACGACTGTCAATCTGAAATCAAAAAACAGGTCGCATTTTTCAGCAAAAAGAAAAATGTTGATAAACATACCTTTTTGGGTCAAAAGATAACCCTTTACATTTTGGATGTAATGGATATAAGATTTTTCTTAGCACCCACACACATATTTATATGGGTAAAATTTTGTCTTAATTATATCACAAATAAGTTTCGTCTTGGAAAAAAAATATACAATTCGTAATTTCTCCCAATTTTCTACAACATTGAATAATGTCGGAGCCTCATTCGGCGCAAAAATTTTAATAAATTGTTATTTATGCTATGTTGCAAGGTTTTATAGAGTCGATCTTAACCTTAACAGCAACGTGCTTTAGTACTTAAATTTGTTGTTGGATAAAAGAGCTTTGGAGCAATGGCATTTTGGTCAATTAAAACAAGTTTTCTGTAAGGAAATATATACAAAAAGTAATTATCGGACATATTTTATTTAAAAATAAATAATAGAAAATTTTGTAAACACAATAAAGAGAATTTTTTTTGAAGTTTTTATAAATCGATAGAAAACTTTTTTAAATAAATAAAGAAAAAAAAAACGAAACACTAAACTACAGTTAAAGGTTTTTAAAAATTAAAAATTCATTAAAAATTGTTTACCAATAAATTTTGCCCTATGACAACATGGCTTAAAAACTTTACTTGTCCCACAACAGGTGCCTTTAAAGGTTAACCCCGCAATAATTGACCAATTAATTGATTTTTTCTACATGTTTTATAAAAAGTAATTATTAAAAACTCTTTTTATAGAAAAACGTTTAATATCAAATGTTATTCTTTTTTGTTGACACTTCGTATAGCGGAAGAAATGGACCAAGCCGATTCAGAACTTAGGGATACTATAACAAACATATGGCCATTGCAGGCCAAAAAAATGCTTGATCTACTGGTGCCACCCGGTGATCAATTAAATAAAGGCAAAATGACAGTGGGCAAAGTCTATGCGGGACTGCTGATATACGAAGCATATCGCATTAGACGTGAAGGGGGACAGCCAACAGGAGGCATGGGGGTAAGTTAATATGAAAAAAGTTTTATGTTATAAAAAAAAATATTTCTATAAAATAGTAAAGAAGAGAATTACAAATAATATATTTTGTTTTAAAAATAAGTTTTGGAACTAGCTAAACGAGTACTGATATTTTTAATCGAAACTGACTTAACAAAAATTAAAACAACATCAAATAATTTAACTGAAAAATTGTGAAAAAAAACAATATGTAGCCAAAGACTATGTTAAAAATTAAAAATTTTATTTAAAGTTTTATTGATATTTAATCTGAACACAAAGTTAGCGTCAATTAAAACACTGAATATTTTATGGCATAAAAATTAACATTGCACCAAAATAAATATATATATATTTCTATAGCAAACAATTCAACAATTTTGTAGGAAGTATTAATGAAATTGTCTTTAGTATTATTATTAACATTAATTATTTATATAAATTAATTTTAATATATATTATTTTAAATTTTTCTTCACACGTTAAATACCATAAATAACTTTAATTATGATTGCGAAACAATTCATAATTATTCCAGAATTGGAAAGAGGTACTTATTACTCTCTTAGCCAGCTCTTTTTTACAGTTGAAATCTTTTAATAAAAATTATTTTTTAAAATATTGTTTTAGTTGATTTA
This sequence comes from Paykullia maculata, assembly GCA_003055125.1. Classification (NCBI taxonomy): domain Eukaryota; kingdom Metazoa; phylum Arthropoda; class Insecta; order Diptera; family Rhinophoridae; genus Paykullia; species Paykullia maculata. The sequence continues at coordinate 51,006 of NDXZ01005300.1, read as the reverse complement.
ACTGCGTTATATAAAATTTTTGCTTACAAGTTATACATATATCCAGAGTTCTTTATTTAAATTTTCATAATTTTTTAATTTTTTTAAAAAGAGTTTAAAGTGTTGTATAGTATTTGTTTAATAATTGTATTTATGTAGTTAAAGAGTATTTTTGTATTTTAGATTTATTTAAAATAAAACATTCAAATAAATAAGTTAAGACCATAGCGTACAATTTATTAAATAGTTTATAATTTTAAATAGAATTTGTTAAAGTATTGTTAATTTAAAATTAATTATAAAATAAGAATTAAAGCATGACATAATACTACAACAATATGCATATGTATGTATGTTAAAGTTGTTTCAATTTTAAATGTATTCTAGGGTTATTTTATTTCCATTTATAAAATTAAAAGAATTTAAAAAGGATTTAGACAATTTTAATTTAAAATTTCTTTAATAGATAAGTTACAGAATTTAGTTATGATGAATCGTTAATAACCTCCACCAGTTACATGGTATTTGCAATATATTAATATTTTTATAAAAATATTTGCCCAATGTTGTTTCAAAATTAAAATAAAAATTTCAAGAACTTCTTACATGAATAATGTTAACTTTAAAAAAATTTTCATTAAAAAAAAACAATAAAGAGCGCTATTTTTGGCTGTGCCAAATTTTATATACCCTTCACTACGTGTATTTATGTAAAAAAAAATAAAAAATTTTTTTTTCAAAATATCTCGAAAAATTTATTTTTTTTATTTCTCAAAAGACATGTCTAATTTCTGATCGTTTGATACCAATAACGCGTCCGTACAACATCGGAGTGCTGAGAAAACTGGATTTCAACAGACGTACAGACAGACAGACAGACGGACATGGCTCAATCGACTTCCATATCTATAAGGATTCAGAATATATATACTTTATGGGGTCGCAAATAAATATTTTAGAAATTACAAACGGAATGACAAACTTATAGTTATATACCCTTGTCACCTCTGGTGAAGGGTATAATAACGTAACTGATTGACTAATTGATTGATTCATAGTTACATAGCAAAAACGCATTAAACTAAAGACATAAACTTTGGACTGTGGCTTCCTTTCCTGTTGTATAGATCCACTAAGAAGGGATTTTTGTAAATTTAAAAATTCAGGGGGTTAAAAAGGGAAAAATTGGTTACCTTTTATCTGCTAAGTTAAACAAGATGCAAACGAAATTTAAAAAGCATTGTATTCTACTCAAAAAATAAGTTGTTAGGTGTCTGGTACTTTTTTGAAATTTAGGAGCCTCGTTGATAAAAACGGGTAAAAACCATATTTTGGTACTTTTTTGGGGCATTTATAACTACTTATCCAATAAACAATGAGACATAATTTAAACTGCGTTCAATACTTCTCTAAAAAAATAAAAATACATTTTTGACACTTTTTGGACATTTAGACGTACAGGGATAAAAACTGGGCAAAAACGGGAAAAAGTGTTAATTAGTTTAAAACTGGTCGGGTTTAAAAAAAATTAAAACTCGGATTCCTTTAGACATACAAAAGTACGAAGTAGAATAACGGAGAAGTTTGAGTAAACAGTTTGGGATAGCGAAACAGACCGGGTTCAACCTAGTAATAAATAAAGACGTTTTAAAATACATTTGAAAAAATTTTCTTTAAAATAAGAGAGACACACACAATTATACAAAACTTGTCACTTTTTATTGTTTTAAAGCCTTAAGTATTTCTACAAAAAAAATGTATTTAATAAACACAATTTTTAAAATTGAAAAGTATTTTGTGTGTCCAAATTATAAAAAAATTCACTATAACCTTAAAGTTTTATAAAAATTAAGCAATTTTTTAAAAGACAGACGGAGGTAGCTAAATCGACTAAAGAAATCACAAATACCAAGTAGATAATATACTTTGTTGACTTTTCGATGAATTCTTCTTCACGTAACTTATCGAATATCAACCCTACTCGTATAAATCAACACTGATGATGGATATATACACTCGTTACAAAAACGAATTATCTATTTCTTTTTTTTTGTATTATGCATATACAAATGCTTCAATATTGCTTTAAATTATTTTATCATATTAAAATTAACTTATAAATTGTCATTAAGGATTTCATAAATATTAAATCATTTCATTAAATGCTGTTAAGAATTTATGTCAATATTCAAAATTATTTTATTTTTATTTTTCGTATAAATAAAAACAAACAAAACCATCTAATGAAATTTAAAAAAAAAATCATTAATCAACTTAAACAACAAAAAAACAAAACCATTTAAATTAAAACGTTAAAAAACGGTTAGCGGAAAAAACGTGAAGATGATGAAGACGAAGAACCGTTGCATAGTCCAACTGCTGATGATGAACCGGTATATAAAAGAAGAATTTTGATAATTATTATAAAATTTCTAATAGAAACAATTGCTAGAAAGAATGTAAAAAAATAAATACTAACTATAAATGCATTTCCTAAATACTGCTCGTTTTTTCTTAATATTTTTTTTCAACGTGAATAACCCTCTTAACAATCCACTGAAAATATATCACAAATTTTATTTATTTTGCCAAAATTTATTGCCAGAATAATTTCTCGAGCTTATCTTAATATATATTATTAAGATCCTTTTTTTTGGCAAGGGAATGCTATATACCTAAGACTTGCATCCATATTTTATTTAACAAGAAAAAAATAATAAGACAACTAATATAAACAGACTTGTCACATATGTAGTCTAGTTGCATTTGGAGGTGAAATGGAATACGTTTTAAGTTTCTTTAGAAACCGTAAAACTAACATTTTTTACTTAAGGGAAATTAATAAAAACACTTTAAAACGCTTAATAAATATTAGTTTTATTAGCTATTCGTAAACCGAAAGTGAAAGAAAAACGTTTAGAATAACATTTACGGAATTTAAAACAGTTCGTTTGGAATGTGTGACAGGCCTGTTAAACGGGTTATGATTGATATAATTTTAATACACTTTAGTCATTATTGAGTAAAAAGATGATTAAGTTTGATTAAGCACTATTAAGAAGTGTTGACTTCTTAAAGGCATGATATCATGGGTTTAAAAAAAAATCACAATTTGTTTTGAAAAAAATTATAAACTAATGAATGCATGTTTATTTATTTAAATAATATTAAAATGTTTTCGGATAACAATTTTTGTTTAAAATCTATATATACTCTGCTTATGCACAGATAAAACAGTTGGAAGGTTTTGGTGATGGTAACCTGAGTTGTATCCAATAATATCGTCTAGTTTTGAAAGTAATTTCATTTTTTTAGTTACAGAATTTTCTTTTGGAAGATTAATATGTAGTCGCCACTAAAGGTGGATTCACTCATTATGTCAAGCCAAAATTTACATTCGAACATTTTTTAGTTTCATTTAGTTTTAATTTTTGCCCAGACAAAATCGAACTGAGTTGCCACCAGCTTAAATTTTTTCATACGAAGTTGAACTAACTTGCCAAATAGGGTAGCAAAATATAAAAAAAAATCAAATGTAATAAGCCGTGTTTACGTATGTATGTATGAATTTCATGTGGTAGCTTTGATTTTCCGTACAAATTTTTTAAAATGAGGAATCATGCTGCAGAAAACTCTTAGTACAAAAATGTTGTCCTGACAAAAACTTTCACCCCGAAACAAGTGGGTGAATCCACCTTAACAACTATGACAACAAGATATAAGTTTCCATTGCAACGACTGAATATTATGATCGGCAAAAAATTTAGATACAACTTCACTTCATATTGCCTTTGTTCGAGATTATTTAATTTACAAAATACAAAAGAAAGTTTACAAGAACAAAAATTTAATTTTTTGAGTAGCAAAGTATGAGGATTAATCTTTTATTAAAATATTTGTAATGCGCTTAAATCAATCAAATTCAAAAACATCAATCATTGCCCAACTATTTACAAAAACAAAATTTTTAAAACCTTAAAACATTTCA
>NDXZ01005300.1:27935-45051 GCA_003055125.1 Paykullia maculata | reverse complement strand
TTTGTTATGTAGAAGCAGTCATTCTTTGATTGTTTGCTTGATATGGCTGCCCTCGATAAAGGAGGATCGCGTCAGGGTTCCATCAGTTATGAACCAAATGGTACTGATGCTGCCAATTCACAAACGCATTTATTAGCAAATAATAATGGTCACACAAATGGTGATGATGAACATGGTAGTTTGGCAACACTGGCACGTCGGAATACAATGAGAAAACGTTCCGTTAGGTAATATTTCTCTCTCTCTCTCTCTCTCTCTCTCTCCCTTTTTTACCATATCATACTCACTCAGTCCTCCATATACTCACTCCCATTTACAATCATTTATATAAAGTATTTATTTGATATTAATTGTGGTTTAAAAATTTACTAGCGTACATTCATAACCATAACTATAGGCTGATACCCACCCACTAACTAATAATTTTTCCAAATATCAAATAATGATGCCAAAGGATCATGGTTAACTTATAGTAATCATTAAAATGTTTTTTATCACCAGCCCTACATAAAAGCGATTAAACACAAATTAGTTTTAAAAAATGTAAGTCCATTGTGCCGTTGCTTGCACAAAGTAACATGTTTTGGATTACACCTGTGCTTAGGCAGATTTATCAGCAAAATATAACTGGAATCTTTGAAAAGAAAATAAAACTTCGATCACAATAAAAAATTATTGATAAAAAACAAATTATTGATAAGAAATATCAGTTAAAAATAAATAAAAAAAAAAATTTATTTTTAATAACAAGAAAAAGGAAATAAGGGAAAAAGAACAACAAAACACATTTATATGAAAACTTGTTTGTTGGTTTCTTGAAAAAATGTTTAATGTTTTTTGGATTTGTGAGAATTGTGCTATTTGAATTTACACATTTTTGAATTTTTTCAATCAATAAATTTCAAAGTCTACTGATGATCACAAAAATATATATCTTTTTTTTGAACGTTATTATACCATTTGATATTTGTATTCTCGTACAAGTAGTCCTGTTTTACTATTTACACATTCCACGCATTCGATTGTCATTGGGATTTGTCAATGCGATATAAAATAATTGTCGGTCTGATTAAAAAAAAAAATAGCAAAGAAAATGACAACATTGCATTTTGTGTCAACACTAACTATTCCATTTCAAAAAAAAAAAAAATGAAATGAAAAATCGTGTTAAAAAAAATTTTTAATAACAATGTTATCCACACGACTGTGGAATTTTCATATGTATTTTTGACATTTCACAACAATATGATTTTTGAAATTGAAATAAAAAGAGAAGGGAAATAATGAATAAAACAGCGCATCATGCGCTGTTATACTCAATCATTAAATTTAAACTTTTTTATACGTGTAATGACTATACAATCAATCAGATAGACTCAGAACGCCAGCTGATTTATTTTTGCCATATATTCTGTTAAACTCCATACCCAAAAAAAATGTTTCTCTATTTTCTTTTTTTTACAATTAAGGTATTTGCAAGTCTATAGCATATGCATTGTATATAATTAGTGTTTAATATTTATATATACAGTTTGATAGTTGGGGTGCATTCTGCGTTAGCTATTTATTCTATTGTGCTTATTTTGTAAACACCTCTTTCTGATGTCGCCCTTAGATATTTGGTTTGTCAGGCTGCCTAGATGTCTTCGAGAAGAGTTGCTTTAACGGTAAATCTGACAGTACCCGATGATAGAAGCTCCTGAATCAATCTAATAATTACTGTTTAAATTATATTTTTACAGCGCCTTTCGTCGTAGTTTACGCAAAAATACAGTTTTCTTTCTAAATTAGGTCTATTTTTCATAAATAAAGTTGTTTTTGTTTAAAATTATCATTCTTTAAACAAGCATTTTGTACTTAATTTTAGAATATCCGTACTTATCGTACTTTTAATCTTATGTTGAACTTGAAAGTACCTTAAGTACTTAGGTAAACTGTTGAACATCAATAAAATATTACTTTTTTATATAAAATTCGGTTTTCCTGTATTTTATAAATTTACGAAAAATATCGATATATCGAAATTTTAAAAGCGACATATATCGTCCAAAGTCGATATTGAAAAGAATATCGAAAAAAATATTGATATTTTTATGCATTTGGCCACCCTTAGTATCAACGCAACATCAACTTTATTTCGTAGCCCAACCACTCTTATACACTCAAATTGTGTTTTAAATAAAGTAAGGAATTTGTAAGTTTTTCACAAAAAAATAAACTCTCAGTTTTATTTTGAACATTTTTAGATTTTTTAACGTTTTTACTTAAGAGAGAATAAAAAATTGTAGAACTGTAGTATTGTAATGCTGTGTGCCTCCTAAACTTCTAAATACCTCTACATTTGTTCGCCTGTTATATGCAAATGGTAATGCCGAAAGTCAAAAATACAATTAAAGCAAATGTTAATATCAATATTTTTGTTTCTCTAAATTGTTCGCAAATTATTTACGAGTTAATTGTATTTTTTATCTTAAATGCGCATAACCGCTGATAATACTAGTAATAATAAGTTGAAACAAAATTAAATAAAGTTGGAATGTCAAACAAAACTTTGTGATATGTAACTAACTTTAAACTTTGTTAAAAAAGAAAAAGTTGGCATTTTTAAATAGAATTTTATTTATAGTTTTTTAAGATAATTTACGTTTTTTAATGCTGACATTTAAATGCCCAAAAAGATGTTTGATTTTTATTAAAATGTTTATAGAATGTCTTCAAAATTTAAAGTCAGAGAGACACAGTTTGTATTATTGGTTTTTTTTTGTCCTTGGCTATCTTTATATATTTGCCTTAAACATATCGTTATATGCATCAGATACGTTGCAGTTTAATGTTTCAATAAGTTTGGTTTTTTTTTTGTTCTTTTAATACAATTTAGTATTAAGTTATAATACACATTTTTTTAAATAACCATTCAAAACTAACTTCATTATTATCACAATCATCATTAACCCCATTTTAATTCCAAACCAATAAAAAAAAAATCTCTTAAGTTTAAAAATCGAAAAAAAAAAATAAAATTTACCTAAATTTTTCTTTATAATTTTCTTAAATTTCAGAAGCAAAAAGGTGATTAAAACAATTAAACAACAAATGGTAACACAAAATCATGAATATAGAATCAAATTAAAAGTACTTATTATTCGTATAATAAACTAATTATCTTAACAACAATAATAAGTGTGTGTGTGTGTGTGTAAAGTTTAAATAAATTATATATGATGTGTACGCAAAGATAAAACATGGTTGAGTATGGTTACGGTAATATGATCACAGACGATTTAAATATTCTATGACCACTGCAATCGTTTTATGATTGTCACAATCATAATATGGTTGTAGTCATATTTTACGTTAATATCGAGTTCATATACATGGTTGCAAGCATCATTATATATTTGTCTTAGCTAAAAACTTTATTACCGATAATCAAAAATATTATACATAGTTGTCATATATTCTGACAGTATCATATTTATGATTATCCGTAATCAAGTTTATTAATAAGACAAGTATATAATAATTCTTGCAACCATATATGTATATGATTTTCGTATTGACTTAAAATATGACAATCATATATTGATTGCAGTGATCATAGAATATTTATATTGTTTGTGATCATATTACCGTAACCATACTCAACCCTGTTTATTCTCTGGGTGTGGTTAATGACTATGTTAGCTATATTCGTATTAAATCCTACTTAATTATAAATAATATCTATGTGTCCTATTTTATGTTTATCTTAATTTCAATATCCATCTCAAAACTAATTGATGTTGTTGTTTCATTTCTTAGTTATGTAACATTTAAAAAAAGAAATCCTAACATGCAAAAAATACAATATTAAAGAAATAGAGCTAAAGATACTTTTTTTAATAGTTGTAAATTGTTTTTAGTTCTTAGTCTTATCTAATTTTCTAGCTAAAGAGTTAAAGAAAGCAAAAGAAGCAATAAAGTTTCTTATAGTAAACACGTATAAAGCTAGTTGTGTTAAAATTATTTTTCTTTTATATTAAAATTTTTATTAATAATGAATCAATATTTATAGCATAAAACTCAAAAGGTATTTTAAAAACGTTTTTTTTTTTAATAAAGAAACATTAAAGTTTTAAATTTCTTTAAAAGATATATATTAATGAAAATCGTTTTTATACGTTTTTTTCATGTTTTTAGAGAATAAGACTTAGTGGTTTATTACTAATTTGAAGTATTGTTCTATGTATATTAATTAAGCGACTCAGTTACCATGACTTTATTCTGTAATTCACTTACAGCTTCAGATGAATTTGAGTCATCTAAAACGCTCTGCGACCCCTAAACTTCGTTTATCACCCATTTCATATTTAATTTTTTAAATAAAAATTTATAAAACATATAAAAATTATATGAAAAATGTTATAACACTAATCTTCAAAACTTACCTAAAAGATAAATATATGTCTCCGAGACGTATGGTTTGTAATTTATGAGAAATAAGATCATTTACTACACAAAAACAGCCACCACTAGTAAGGTGCTAATAACGAATGAAAAAACTTGGCATAAGAATATTCTCTCACAGTAAACAACTCCGAAATATATGTTAAATAAAAAAGGTATACGTCTGGCAGACGTACCTTATCCATCTAGGGTTATGAATGCATATTGTTGTGAATTAGAAAATTTATTTAATTGTTAAATAGTTAAAAATATAGCGAACTAGTTTGTTTATTTTTTAATTTAAAACTTTCTTACTAACAACAATTAAAACTTAAATTTAACAAGATATATATTAATAAAAAAAAGTTGTTATCTAAAAACTTGGAATAAAATAAAACCTTTTTGTCATTATTTCTAATTAAAGGCCTTAAAAATGATTTTTTTAATTTAATAAGCTGGTAGTTCATAACATGTTCAGTATAATTTCGCATTGAACAATAGTGATATATTCTTAGAATTTATAATAACAACATAATTAATAAAAAATCATTAAAAAAAGTTTAAAGATTAAAAAAACATACTTTTGATTCTATAAAAATATTGACAGAATCAAATAAAAATAAAGTATTGTTTTAATGATGAAATATCTTCACTAGTTATGTTGTAAATTCAAACAAATCTGTTTGAGAAAAAATCATTTTATGTTAAAGTTTTGATAAAAACATTAAGAAATATCAAAAAAACTTGCTAATCATTAGTTTTGTATAAAATTGCAAATAAAACACTTAATGAGTCCTTTAATATCTCATTATAATGACTAAATGATACAAAAGGTAGACTTACAGACACCAACATTGCCTAAAATAAAATATGAAGAAGTGTGAGCGAAATCTTCATCTTTACAATAATATCTTTATTGAAATACTTGTATTGTTGTTCAGTTTCCTATGTAATGATTTTAAAGCTACCTTAACCCACGGAAATACACAATGGTCTGGCCAGACATTTTCAGAGTATAAACTAAATTTCAATGAGTTTATTATTAAGATACAGACTTGAAACTTCAGGTACCCTCCTAAGACATTGTTAGCCTTTAGATTAAAAAAAAATGTATAAAAAGTTGGATAAAATCATAGTTATAAGGACATTTTGTTGTTGGCTGGACCCACATATATTTTATATGAAAATCGAAGTAATTTTATTATTTTAGCTTGCTATTTATAGGGAACGGAAATGTTTTTTATTGATAGTGTTTAAGTTGCCTTTTAGTTGCTATAAAAAGTAATAAAACATTACCTTTTTGTCTAAAAACCTTTATGTGTTCTGCCAGTAGCTGTCATAAAGATTGAAATGTATGAAATAGAAGAGGTCATAAAACAAAAAAAACTTGCATTGAAAATTGCAACTTAGTTGATATCGATGTAAAATGCAGTTGTTTCGTTTGGCACAACCATTAAGAAAAATTTACTCTGAGAGACTAGATTTTAGGACAAAGGAAAAAAATCCATTAAAAGTATTCTATACTTGTTTAGGCTATTTAAAAATTAGTACAAATTTTAGCATGTATGTGATTTTATAAACTCAACTGGCGAAATAAAGAACAGAACAGTCCAAACAAAATGCAATTTTTATTTGAAAATCATTTTAATTTTTTCACGATTCATAAGTATTAAGGGGGTTAAATGCAGCTGCTGTAACAAAATAATATCAAAAGTTATAATATTTTCCATATAAAAGCATCCAAATTTATGGTGGGTCTGGCAAAACCCATGTGTTACCAATGTGAAAATTATGTGTATGACAAAGGGTTAAACAAAAAAATGTTTAGAATCTAAAAAGGCTTTTTAACAATTTTACACAATTTTTAATTTAAAAATATATTTTAGCAAAATGTTTTTTTTTGTATACGAGCAAATATATTAAATAAATCAATAAATAGCTAAATATAATAAATCTATTTTTTTAACTATTGGTTGAGATCACTTTTGTTTCTATATTTTTATTATTCTAAATTCTGTTTATTGTTTATGTATTATAATGTTAACAAAAACTGTTGTTGACTTATTTAAATCAAGAAAATATTTGTTAATTGTACTTAAACGAATATTTAAATCAATTTCAATCGGTATTCTTTTCTGTGTTAGACCATTGTACTAAAAAGACAAAGTTTTCTTTAAAAAATTATTTTAAATTGTCTTTTAAACTTTATTTTCATGTTCAGACAGAGACAGTTTTATTTCGCAAATATGTTTTGTTTTGTTAAAACGATCTTCCTTCGGTTTGCGATTTCTCTATACTACGACTAAAAAATAAAAATTTTTTTTTTTAAAACTATCAGGATAAATAAAGTAAGCAGTTTAAAATTAAGCAAGTTAAAATCTATAAAAATTATGTTAAAAACTTTATCGAAACGAAAGAAAAAGACAATTTTTTTTACCAAAATAATGTTAATATGATCTCTTGATCTCGAATAAGTTTATAAGAAACTTAAATTTATTCTTCGTCTAGTATTTAAATTTAGATAAGTGTTAAAAGTTAACTTATTTAATAACACGTAAATAAAATTCATACTTTCATTATTGCACCAACACACTCAACATTATAACGCTGTAAATATTTTCCTTATCATATTATTAGATTTGGTGTTAAAATTTTTGAGATTTTTTGGCAAATTTTTTTCATTAAAAAAATAAAAAAAATACATGGTAAGTAAGAGAACTAACTCAATTCAAAAATGTTTAAATTATAAATCACATGGCGCAAACAATTAACTGCATGTGTAAGTGATAGTAGTATATTTTGTATAAATTAGTTTACTTAGTTAAAATTGTATATAGCACTAATTTTATTTAATATTTTTTAGTAAATTTTATTTCTTTTATAATTTAGAAATTTTGTTTCAATTATTACTTTTTAGTTTATTTAACAAACAATTTAGTTTCAACTAATTTATAAATATAGGACAAAGTATGAAAATTAGAAATTATCAAAAAAATAAATATAAATAGATAAAAAGTTTCTAAAGTATTAGAAAGTTGGACAAAAATGTATTTGTGCTAACAAAATTCAATTGAAATTAATTCGTTTTTCTTTAAATAAAGTTACTATCTTTAAGTAGAATGTTACAAATGTTTTTCAATGTATTTAATACAATAATATACATTTATAAATGTTAACTATAGTATATTTAATATTTATGTTTATGAAAAACCTATACATAATTTAAAAAACATATTGACATATTTAGAACCCTCCTGCATTTTATCCCAACCTTTACTAAACAAACATATATATTCTTAAATAAATATATTAGATTGCCTTTCAAGTTTTTAATATTTTTGTTAATAAAAAAAAACATAAGTAATTTGCAAAAAAAAAAATCAACAACATTTAGTAGCTTTAAAAAAAGAAACCAGAAAACGTTTTTATATAAAATTTTTATTTATTTTATAAACAATTATTGCGTAGATGTTGGAGCTGCGGGATGCACCCAGACATCCCTCTCAGGAATCATTAACCGGTGCCGATGCTGGACATTTACATCCTGGACACGCTTATCAAAACGGCCATAGAAGATCACCTAGTTTAAGGTAATTATATACATACATATGTATAAACATAGACTTTATCAAATTAAATAGATTGAAAATTTTTTTAAAGGATCAGGACAGAAAAATTTGTCTAAAAAATTATAAAGAACCTCAATTAAGAACAGCTTTATACAAAATGTATATGTTAGAATTTTTAATGGAAAAAGATTTGTTTGTGTCTGATTTTATTTCGATTTATATTACTTTTGAATAAATCGTATTATCTACACACAACTTAAACAAATAAAAGAGGAATCGTTGTTTAAATATTTACTCTTTTGAAATTTAAAAAAACAATTTATTTAAAAGTGGTTAATTTTTTGTTAAAAAAAATCAAAAAAAGTTAAAAGAAAATTTTATATTTGTAGATTTTATATTATAAAGTTTAGCTTTGTGTTAAACTAAATTTGGCAATCCTAAGTCTAATAAACCATATTGCTGATATTACGGAATACATTTCTCTAGTGTATGCCGGTATATTAAAGTATATTAAGGAGTTGATCGGCTATTCCTGTAGAAATAGAATAAGCTACCTAAGTGGTGTTGAGAAAATTTTAAAATATTGTATGAATTTTCATTAAATAAAAAACACGTCAAGACTTATTTAAAATATAAAATAAAAAATACTTTAATCTTTAAAAAAGAAATTTATGAAATTTCTATATCCTTCCGTAATTGTAGATCACCTAGTCCAAGTAGACGGCGTGGCCATCCGTATCAACATCATGATATTGGGTTTTCGGATACTGTATCTAATGTTGTAGAGATGGTCAAGGAAACCCGTCATCCTCGAAGTTATGGTCATCATACGCGTTATCCAAGAGGTAAGTAAATATTCAATCTTCATTGCACATTCACTTTTAGGTTTTAATTTTTTTTTCTTTTTTGTAATAAGCTTTTAATATTTATGTATGTATTTCTGAATAATTTTTCAAGACAAAAGAAAAACTGCATGATATATGTAATTTTTTTATTTTTTTTTTAAGTTTTTATTTCATTTATTATTTTAAAAGTGAAGATTCCACAGAAAATCCCCAAGAACTTGTAAAGATGTTAAAAAACAATAGCATGTCTCTGTTGAAACATCTTAACGAAAAAAAGAAATATTTATGCCCTTGAAAAAAGGTGTCAATAATTGTTGTTAAAATAATTGTACAACTCAAATCAAAAAAACACACTTGATTATGTAGCACAAAATACAAACCATTTAAATTAATGTAATATTTTGTTTATTAAAAATTATGATAGTAAATTAATTCCTTTATCAGTGCTGGTATTGGCGTTGTTTTATTGTTAAGTGTAATCTATAAATTTGCTTCCACCGAAATATGTGCATATGTATGTTGCAAGTCAAACTTGTAATGAATAAATCATAACATCGAAATTATGTTTATTTGATCTTAGGAGCGAGTTATTAATATATACAAATTTTAAGTAGCTTATATGAAGAATGGTTAAAAAAAAGCCGGCCACATTTTCGAATAGTCGATGTTCGATTTACTGGCATTTTGTGATTATTACCCTGTCGATTAAAAAAATTTTTTGCAAAAACTTTAACAACATTTTTGAAGTTACACAAAGCGTAAGCTAGTATTACTGAACTCTATTAGACAAAATTTTCTATATTTTTTTTATATTTTTTATTTTAAAAGTGAAATTTAAGTCGCATAATGGTTTTTAAGAGAATGGAATCGTCTATTTTTTTTTTTACTGAAACCAAAACAACAGAAAACTGAAATGGCAAATACGAAATTACACTCAATCCAAACGGAATATAAAATATTATATAAAAAAATATTTGAAAAAAATCAATACCTTAAACTCAAGATTATATTTTATCATATTCTTCACACTTTAAATAATTTTCAACAATTTTTCAAAAACAAATCTATAACAAATTTAAAATTAATTTTTAACACGAATATAAATGTATAAGATTTTATTTATTAATTTCTTTTTGTAAATAAAAGCCTTTTTTTATTTATTTCTATGATTTTCCTTACTTACGCATTTAAAAAAAGTTTAATACGACAAATCAGTATCTTAGTGTGTATTTAAAGCAAGTTTTGTACTTAAAAAACTAGAAACAAAAGAAAAAAACTTATGTGTTAAATTTTTCTTTTCTCTATAATTTATTGCTTATTTGTTGTCGATGGTTTTTTTCTTTATGATTTATTTTCTTTTTGAATATTAATGTATACCAACTAACAGGTTCATGGTCAGCATCGACAAGTCCGGCCCGCTCGCCTTCACCTTCACGTTATGGTGGCCATTTACCGCGCACCAGACGCCCTGAACTGCCTTATCCCACATATGGGACAACAAGTCTATGTCAAAGATCACGATCACCAAGTCCTGCTAGACTACAGGAGATGCGTGAAAGAGATAGACTTGGCTATGGGATTGATATGGGTACTTTCTATACACACTCTTTATTATTAATTTTTCATCGATATACTATATTAATTTCTCTCTCTCTATCTGTCTTTCTCGCCAATTACTCAGCATAACAATTATTCTCTTTCATATACAAGCAAACAAATAACACTCTGTCAATACTCAATTTATCATTTACAAAAACACAGATTCATTTTAGCCAACTGATCACTTTTGAACTCAAAAATAAATAGAAATTACATGATCAATTTAGAAAGAAAAAACTGCAATATTGCCCAAAATGCTTTGCCATGTGATCATAGTATAATAACAAAACGCTGGTCCTTTGCGGGACTGTTACACTAGCAATCAACTATACAAAAACAATAAAACACTTAAAACAATCAGCCAGTTAATAGCTTAGAGGATCATTTGTTATCGTCATTGTTTGTTGTCTTTTTCCTACAGCCATAAATTTTGTTTTAGTCTTAAAATAATTTTGATCGTGTCAGTCATTATCCTCAACGATTAGGTCTTATTCGAATCATTTTAACTAAAAAAAAATTACTTTCAATATAATTCATTTCAATGGTTACATTTTTTTTCAATTCCACCATCCATAATAACATGAACTTATTTTCATTTGTTCTTAAACAATCGATCTTCAACAAACTCGCCGTCTTGCTATGTGTTAAATGTCATCCAAAATGTCAACTAACATTCAGTTAACAAAATTATTATGTCAATTTCAATGTGCGCCTTAATATCATAACATGTCATCATAACGTTTTATTAAGTGGGTTTATGCGTTATTAATAAATTTAAGTTTTTAGTTGATTTATTAGCAATTTTTTTTTATTATTATTTAAACCAATTTTGTATGGCTTTTTTTTCGGAGTCATTTATTATTTATTTGTGTTTTTTTTATAATGATTAAGGAACATTTGTTTTTCTTTATGGACGTTTTTCATTTTTATTTGTTAAATGTCATGCACGTCTCTTAAATAATTTGTATCTTGTTTGCAAAGAGGGCACTTTATTTCATTATTATTATTATATTTTAGTTTTTATTAAATTGATGTCTATATGTGTATTTATTACAAAGTTTTCATCATCTACAGTTATATATACAAAATACTACATAAAACACTATACATTAATAAGAAAATAAAAATAACCACCTTAGTTTAAGGTGTATTTATGTATGTATATGGTGCTGCTATGGTGCTACCTGACATATTTTTTTTCCTTTGTTATATACACATTAGTCAAACACCATTTAAAAAAAATCGTTATATAAAGAAATGTTATAGTTCATTCGACATAAACTTATAACATAAATACACCTTGCCATAATCCTTTTTTTCATAATTTCTTTTTTTTTCTGAAAGTAAACTGACAGCTTTTAATAAAATTTTTTTTACCATCAGTCTATCGTTGCAATAAGACATACATACTTATCAGATATAAACAAAAAATTGACATACATTAATGTTTTTTTATTATGTAAATATCTACATATTCATTTAATTCGTTTCATATGATTTCTGAAAATATATTTTATATATTTTTTCATTCATTGCGAACATTAGTATGTTTTTTATTTTGAGCAACTATTTCTCATTTGTTTTTTTTTCGCTTTCATTAGGTGGACCCCATGGCCAACATAGTTACCCAAATTTAAACCATCGTCGTGGTGGAGGAAGACGTCTACCACCGACACCAAGTAAACCATCGACTCTGCAGCTAAAGCCAACAAATATAAATTTTCCAAAATTAAATGCAAGTCCAACACATGTAAGTATTTTTAATTTTTTTTTTTGGTGTATAAATTTTAGACAAAATTCGAATTGATAAATAAATTGGTTTAATGGTTTTTATAATATACGCGACTAGTTGTGGATTTTTTGTGGAACTAAACTAGATCGTAATAAACTACTTAATAAGTTATGGGTTTTTATAAGGTTTTCACTAAATAACTAAAAACTTCGGGCTATAATTTATATTATATTTAAAACGATTTTATTTTTAATTGAAATTATTAGGTTTAAAAAATATATATGCAAAAAAAAAATAAATCGTTGTAGTTCACTTTTAACAAGAATTACAATTTTCATTATCTGAGGAAAAATATTTTATAGTTTTAAGGAAAACACATTTTCGCAGTACATCCTTTCTAGGAAGCTTTAGATTAACAGTCATAGTAAATTGTTTTACTTGTACCATATATGAAAACAAATCGACGAAAAACAGTTAAAAATCAAATTAAATTAGTTTCTATTATTTTGGGGTTTAAATTACCTAAATATTGTTGATAGATGTGACAAGAGATTCCTTGTAAAAAGCTCTTTCATTTGTTAAATGCAGCTGAGATTTACATATTTCTAACAGGCAAAGCCATTTGGTTAATATATGTAACGTATTTCTTGTTACTAAAACTGATTTACCCTTAGTAACGAATGCATTACAATGTGATTGCACAAACTCATATTTTCAAGTGTCTTAAAATGCATGCAAACTAATTCAAATCATCATCATGGATGACTGCATGTAACTTGCAGTTTTTTTTCTCTTAATCGATTATTTTAACAATTAGACTACTCAGACAAATTCATTACGACATTTCAAAACTTTCATAAAATTCAGATATATTCAAAACAACATAATTTTCGTAAGGCTATATATTATTTTAAAGATAATATTAAAAAAAAGAATAATAAATGTAAGCAAATTCGAAAACCATAAAAAAGTTAGTTCTATGTCAACCATAAACCAAACTACATTTCATTAAACCCGCTCACTAACTACAACGCATGTCTACTTAACAATTATGATGACAAACATCTAAACAACAACAAAAATATATTTATATGACTTTGTTTTGATTCGTTTTATTTTAATTGTTTTGATAAAATTGCGTTTTTATGCCCTTCACCACAGGTGGAAACGGTACATGTTTGTTATTCCGTTTGTAATTTCTTCAATATTCATTTGTGACCCCATAAAGTATATATATTTATTCTGGATCCTTATAAATAAGGAAGTCGATTTAGCCATGTCCGTCTGTCTATCTATCGGTCTGTCACTCTGCCCCCCGAATCGTTACTGGGACAAAACTATCAGAAATTTTCCTAAGATTCTTCTTTTTGAAAATCACCAAAATCTGACAATTATTGAAATGTATGCAAAATTTTTTTTGTTTATTTACACAAAAATTATTATATGCCTTTTGGAAAATTAAAAAAAAAATTAACGAGGTATTAGCCATAAAAATACATTTATTTTATTTTACACCAAAAATGTTATATATGTGTGTTAGACGTCCCATTTTGGGAAATTTGAAAGAAATTTACCAGAATCAGCTAAGGTATTGGCAAAAATCCTAAATGTACTAAAATTTATATTACGTAGTAAAGGCAGTGAAACAAGGTGATTGACGCAAAACCGACGGCTATTTAAATCTCGCTGCCGCCTGTGTCGGCCTAAATCGGCTTATCCCTAACAGAAGTGATAAAGTGAGCAACAGTATTAGATCATTTTCTTTTTGTTAAAAATTTATTACAAAGCGTGAAAACTTAGATAAAACAAATATTTTAGCCGCCGTTTTCATTTTGCTTGGGCCACAGCCGCATAAAAACTGTGCGACCGAAATTTTTGCCTCGGCTTGTTTTACTGAGTGAAGGGTATATAA
This sequence comes from Paykullia maculata, assembly GCA_003055125.1. Taxonomy (NCBI): domain Eukaryota; kingdom Metazoa; phylum Arthropoda; class Insecta; order Diptera; family Rhinophoridae; genus Paykullia; species Paykullia maculata. The sequence goes on along the minus strand of NDXZ01005300.1, from coordinate 30,969 downwards.
GATTTGGCACAACCGAATATAGCGCTCTTACATGTTTTGTTTTTATTATTTTATTTTTTTGTTGCAGACACATCATTCAACACCTCATAGTGTTCACTCGTTGACACACCATCGCGATGTGTTGCGGGACCCTAGAGATCTGTATTATAGTAGTAGAGAACGTGAGCGTGATCGCGCTCGTTATAGGGACCGCTTTCGCGACTACGATCCACGATACGAATATCGGGATCGGGAGCGTGAGTTATATGAACGAGAACGAGATCGCGAGTTGGAATATGAAAGAGAAAGGTAAAAAAATAATACAAATAAAGTTTTTAACATTTTCATAATATATGTAACTACATCTAGAGAAACGTACATACAGTGGCTCACAGTAAATTTGGTCAACCTGTGATTTGGATCTTATGTAAATTTAAAAAGTCTTAAAAATTAAATGCAAATGCAAAGGAATACTGCAAATAAATAAGATAATTTTATTTATGTATCAACATTTTGCAATAAAATGTGTATTAGGGAATGTAGAGGAAAATACAATGAAAATGATCCATATACTTTACATTTAATATTTTGCTAATTAATTTCTTTGATTTATAACAGATCTAATGCTTACGATTAGGTTTTTAAGGATTTTTTGTATGCCGCGCTTTTTCGGCTCTATTCATTAAAAAGGCCTTTTTTTTTAATCTAATTTTGGTGTAAAAAATAAAAATAAATTGAACTTTTTTTAGCGCTTTTCTTTTGTATCTGCATTTCATTTATTGAACCTTTAAAATTTCAAAGTTTTTAATCACAAATGGACCGAATTTACTGTGAGCCACTGTATAGTATACTATATGTATATGTTCATACATGTACATATGTGTGTATGTATGTACATATATATTTATAGTATAATTTTATACAAATATACATTTTGTAAATTTAACTCTAAACTTTTTTTTGGTTCTGTCTCTTCCTATATTTTTGTTGCGTTTTCTTTACGATGGCTCTTATATTTGACAGACTGGAATACGTAGCACCCTTGTCCTTTGAACAAGCGTTAGCAATGGGCAGAACGGGGAGAGTTTTACCCTCACCCGTCCTAAACGGCTATAAGCCAAAGGGAGGCCTTCATGCACGTCACTCCGATTCAGATGAAGAGGATTGGTGCTAGCAAAGGCTTTGATTGCGATCGCGTGCTCGAAGGGAACAGATCTGGGTATAGCATCAGGCCATTTTGCAAACCACACTCTCCGCACCAGACTTAGATCATAATTTTGATACAATACCAATGCAACATTTGAATAAAACAACAAAATCACCAGCAACAGGAAAAACAATATCAGCCGCCATGTCACACAATGATTTACTAACATTGTTACAATGCAACCAAAGACTTTTAACGCCACCACCACAAACTACACCAGCAACAACAACACAACTACTACCAACAACTATCTTAAGGCATAATTATCATATTGATGATGATGACGACGATATTGATATTGAGGCAATAACTTCAGAGACATCATTCATGCAGCCAAATATTGCAACAACAAAAGTTTATTCAGATCATGAAATAAATTATTATTCGAGTAGATATCATGAGACCAATGAGAAACCAACATCAACTAAAACTACAACACCGCCACCAACAAAAATAACAGCCAAAAATGTTAGTAAAAATACCACCATTTCAACAATAACAACAAATACAACTTTGCAACCAATAACAAACAACACAATAATAGATTCACGTCAATATGGTTTTACCGAACCAACTTGCGATCAAATGACTATTGGTATGACAAAGACAGATCAACATAAACAAGAACAACAACTATATCATACGTTATAAATCATTAACATATAGAAAGAACAACTACAACAACATAAATATTATACAATATATATAAAATCACTTTAAAAAAATTATCCAACACGCCATTTAAAATTCAGCATAACGACTTTGAAATAATTCTGCAAATTTTATTAATTTTGTTAATATTTTTTAAGCAAATCCAAATAACTAAACAAAGCCTTTTGTTACTTTTAATCTTTAAATTATTTAATTTTGAATGGAAAATCAATATGTTAAGTCAAGAAATGGGTGGAGGAAATTGTTTGCCACAAATAAAACAAAAATGCAGCAAAAAAAACTTTTTAGAAAAACAAAATTTATAATAAATTTTTATTATTACTATTTTTTTTTTTTATTATTATTATTTTAATTTATTCAATATTTGCCATTAATCCTAGAAATAGCTAATTTAACAATGTTTTCTATAAATACAAATTCTTCAATTCTTTTTAAATAAAATCTAGCAAATATTTTCCCAGTAAATAAAAAATATATCTACAAGTTTCGGAAAATTTTTAAAAATATTTAACTTTTTAAAAAAAATCTATGAAAAGCATATAAAAAAATGTTTAATCAAAACTATAAATTAAAGCAATAAAAATTTTTTTAGGCAAACTGATTGACATTAAAAACTTCTCTAAATCCTTTTTTTGATATCGTAACTTTTTTTAAGCGTTTTTAGAAAATTTAATAAAAAAAGGCATTTTATGCAAACACCCAAAAATGTTCTATAAGTAAAAGTTAATTTTAAAATTCCCCTAAATAGAAAATATGATCGATAAGTGTTTGTTAGTAAAATTATTCGAAGATATAAGGAAATGTTGAAACTTTTTAAAAACAAAAAAAAAAAAATAAAATACATAATTCTAAAATATTCTCTACAAAAAAATTTAACAATTTTATTTGAATATATATTTTGTTAATTAAAAACATTTCAGTATGCAACGCTTTATTATACCCTTTACCAAAGATGACAAGTGTATGTATGTATTAGTTTTACATTCCCCACCAACAACCAAAGAACTTATCAACACTTTCTAAAAATAGAGAGTTTTTTAAATTTTTTTTATGCAAACGCGAACTTTTTTAAATTTTTTTTATAAAAAATAATTTATCAAAGTTTTTTCTTTAAATAAAAAATAATAAAGAAAAACTTTAATTGTTTTTCGTTTAACTTTTATTGTTTCAACTTTT
>NDXZ01005300.1:0-22943 GCA_003055125.1 Paykullia maculata | reverse complement strand
AAAAAAAAAAAAAAAAAAATAAATAAATAATAAATGAGTAAAATAAGTAAAAATTATATAACAACACGCTAAATATTAAACAACTTATCCGAAAACAACCACAATTTTTCATTAATTGTAAATTAATCAAACGATATTATTAAATAACAAACTGTTTTAAATTTATGATATTCATATTTCATTGATTTCATTTTTTTTTAAAGTATTTTTATTTCTATTTGTTTTCCTAAAAAATTAATACTTTAAAGGACCTAAAATTCTTTTAAGCGATGTTACTCCACAGTCTTAAGGGAAGGCATAAAATTAATACTTTAAAGGACCTAAAATTCTTTTAAGCGATGTTACTCCACAGTCTTAAGGGAAGGCATAAACAAAATTCTAATAAAAGCATCATTTTTAAAAATTTTCAAACGTACAGAAATTCAAGAGCAAAATTATTAAAAGTTATGATAAATTAATGCCATAACATGGTTTTATTTTTAATGTTTTATGTGATATTTTACCTATCATTCCTAACCTTAAATGGTTTTTATTAATCAATCTTGTAGAAATATCTTTAAGGTACTTTTAAGAAACCTAATAATTTCTTTATATTTTTTATCTAGCCACTCGAGTTTAAGATCTTACTTGTTTACTTCCGTATTAATTATATTTGGTAAAACGTTTACGATAGCATCAGCAAGAATCTTGCAAAAGCATTGCAAAGCGTTTTTGTGTTGGTTTAATGTAGATTAAATATGTACTTGCGATTACCTAAAGTACAATGATATTTTTGGGTTAAAATACATTTAGAAAATTTTTTGAATTTTTTTGTATATGAGGATCACTTACAATATTGATATTTTAAAACATAAAATAATATTTAGCTGGCAGTGTCCCAAGAACCTACTTATTAACATATACATATGTAAAATTACCTTTAACAATATAGTTATCACTTGTTTGTCATAGTTTTTATAACATTCCAAACGTATAAAAATAATCACTTATAAATTGAAATATTAGTTGGTTTATTGGTAAATAGTTATTCTTTTAGGGTTAATTTGCAAGGCTATATCATGATCTATTGGACAACTCAAACAAAATTACCGTTTAGCTAAGTACCGGCTAATATGCAAAATAATCAATGTATTGCTTAGTAGTTTTGTACTAGATTTCAGTCTGCTGTTAGGCCCGTTTCTTGTTTCAAAAAGGAGTAAGGACCACAATTAAGTGCATTTAATCGAATATCAAAAGCATGCTTTGGAGAAAGTGACGATGATAAGAAGATCAGGTTTAATTATCCTTTCAGTTCTTAACAGCTTAGTAAGGAGTTTATGTATTTGGCATTACCAAAGATTAGAAAGAAAGAAATAAATCTGAAAACACATATCAGAAATATCTCTGAAATGACAAAAAACATTTTCTAATTCTGTTCCAACAATTTTTCTAGAACTCAGATTAAAAAATCCAAAAACAAATTTCTTAAGCTTTTCTCTACCTAGTCCATACTTACTTGTTAGTTAAAAAATGAAAAACCGTAAAATATCTCTAGTTTTGGAAAAAAGTAAAGTTTTTCTATCTTTGTTTTTTTAATTCTAGGAAGTCAGCAAGGTTGTTGTATAAAACGCCTTTGTTTTTCTTGTGAGCACTTAACCACAAAAGAAAGGCTTTTGAGGAGAAGATTGAACATTACAAATACTTTACTGGTATGCCATATGTATCTAACTTCAGCACTTTTCATGTCAAAGCAAAGAACATAGAACTGAAAGGTTTTAACACAGACAGGACAATTTCAAAGACCATAATATTTTTCTCTTTTTTCATTAACCTGTATTTAAGAAAACCAGTTTATAGATACAATATAATTCTCGTTTTTCTTATTGTATAGACTTAGAATTTATTTGCCGCAATATATAAAGTCAGCCTTTTAAAACTTTTATTAATACGTCCCTAACTTACGTAGATATGTTGTTTCGTCTTAACTTAAATGCAATTTATGCCAGTTTAAAGAGACTTTTAGTAACTTAAAAAAATCTGGCTTCTATTATTTTTTCTTTCGATGTATAATTAATTTTTATCAAATGTTCATTTGTGTTTTAAGTTATTCAAAAATATATACATTTATACCCCTCATGTACTTTATACAACCAATACATGAATAAAGCTATAATTTGGCATTTAATAAAATAAACAATAACAACAAGAAAAAAAAACAAATTAAATACAAAATATAAATTATGAAAAAAAAAAAATAATTTTAAAATAAAAACCGAAAACATCTTTTTTTATAACCAACCGAACATCAATCTTTTAAAAAAAAAACGGAAAAAAACGCTTAATTAATAAAACTTTTTGGTCATAAGCTGAAAATCAGAAAAAAATCGCGTATTTTTTTTGTTAAAGCTAAGATTTGTAAATACGTATTGAATAAAAACCAAAACTAAAAGTAGTTAAAAAAATTATATAAAATAAAAAATTTATTTCTATTAAATAAAAACCAAAAACCAAACGATTTTTTACCAAAACATACAACAACTAAAAAAATAAAATAAAAAAAATCCCGTTTACAAAAAAATAAAGAAAACGCTAAAACTCTTTAAAATAATAAATCAAATCAATAATATTTCTTAAAAGTTATTAAAAATTACATAAAAAAATAACAATTTATTTTTAAATTTCTTTTAATTATTTATAGATTTAAGAACTGAACCATCTTTTAGTACCTTATCTGTTTGTTAATTAGAATTTTGTTTGTTTTACTCTGTTTTAGAAAGTTTTATGAAATTATAAAAAAAACTGTAATTTTATTAGACAATTTATACAAAAAAGTATTTTCATAGTTAGAAAAATTCATTTTTTTTTTTGTAATAGAACTGATTTTTCAAAATTAAAAGTTTGTTGGTACTGACTGGAATTTAATACCAGTGGTTGATGTCTGAATTAAAAGTCATTCAGTTTGTGTTTGAGAAAACGTTTTGATTTTTAACACTGCTAATAAGTAAAAAAAAAACTCCACAATTCAACACTTCTCAATTTGACAAATATTTAATTAAAATTTTTTTAATAAATATATTTGTTTTACTCTTTTCTTAATAACGTATAAAAAACTTTATATTATTATACATTGGTTTAGTGTACAATAACAACAACAAAACAAAAAAACTATGCATTTGATTCATTAATACCATTTTTTTAATTTGTTTTTTATTGAAGAAAATATTACAAATAATAAAAAAAAAAACTTTTTAATAAAAACAATTTTTTGTCCACACCACAGACTACGAAAAAAAAATAAATTAAAAACAAAGTAATAAAAACAAAACCAAAAGAATAAAAAAAAAAAATAATAAATTAGTTATTATTGTTATAAATAAAATATAAATTATTGATAATTAATTATAAAAAAAAAATGAAAAAACTGCAGTAAAAAATTAAATAATTTTTTTCAAATACATGAAAATATAAAAAACGTGTTTTCTTTAAAAATATTAAAACGAAGAAATAAAAAAATTGTAATTTTCGAAGGTAATGTATAAACTTAGAAAGTAATAAAATATCATTTTAGGTATAATTTAAATAGAGTTTGTTCCTTGATACTTACATAAAAAAAAGAAAAATTTCCTAGATGTAGAATTCATTTAAGATTCCTAATAAAGATTGAAATATAAAACGTTTTAGCAAACAAACAATTTACGGGACATTTTTTAAAATTTCACTTAACAGAAACAATTTCGCTTCTAATAACCCGAATTGATTCTCGTATTCAACACTACAAGTTGCACTACCTACAGTTACAACTACACAGTTTTGATTCGATATTTCAATGAAAAATTGATGCTATGATTATTGTAATATAAGTTTGATGGCCTTTAGAGAAAGATTTAACTGCAAGAATTGAGTTCATTTAGTTTGTAAAACATACGAGCTTCAGATTTTTGTTCTTGTTCCGAAAGTTTGTAAAAAAAGTTTTTAAAAACCTTTGAACAAATATTGACTTTATTTAAAATTTTTATAGTTCTCCACCCCAAAACTCGTTTGTCGAATTTAGGAGATGCACAAATTTGTTTTTTATATTTTACGAAATATTTTCTATGTTTTACGAAATAAATGGAAATTTTGTATACTTCACGTAATTTCATAGCTTAACCATTTCAGTTTTAATGCTTTACGAAGAATGCTTTGCTCTTAAATATAAGGTTTAAATAAAAAGGTATTTGCAATGTCCTAATTTGGTAAATTTTTAATTAAGCTTTAAGGTTGTTTAAAGACTTCTACTTAAAGTTTGTATTTATTTATGCTTTTCTTTGGATTTATTAGCATAACAATTTGTCTTATTCAAATTAAAGCACGCGCTCTAAAGCTGTTTGCTGGGCATATTTATTAGGTAAATGCATTATAGGCATTTAGTTTTTGTTTAAGTGTAGGCCAGATGTACAAAACTAACAAGCAGCTGACAAATATATGTAATACTTTTGTTATGTTGTAAACAAAAATATTAAAATATAATCGTTAACAAAGTTTGACATTCGTTTAACGCTACACAGAGGTAAACAGCTGATTGGATATGATTATTTCAAGAATTTATTTCCTTTTAAGTTATATTTGCACATTTTACCTAATAATTATTTATTAAAAAGTTGTCTAATGTTGACAATAGTGGAACTCAAACGGAATTTGATATTTGTTATTTGGCAAATTTTCCACACATCGTGTTATTAAAATTTTAGTGTAATAAGTTTAAACAACAAAATGTTTTAAAAATCTACCAAGTAACAAGTACCGAATGAAAGGTTTTTGTTAATTTAATTTCTTCTTTTTCCCATTGCAAGAAATGCACAACAGTCCAACTGCAGACTTAGGTGCATGTCCTATGGGACATGAGATCTTCCCAGGCTTCTCTTTCGACCTACCTACCTACCTAATAAAAAATATTTGTTTTGTAAAGCAATACGAAAGAAAGATTTTAACAAAAGGCTTTCGTAAAAGAAATTTTTTTAACATAAATTAATCGTACCCACACATACACACACATGAATTAAACAAAACAAGAAGTTGTCTAAGGGTTGGGTAAAAATTGTTGGTAAAAAAACTGAGGGGCTTGCGGTTATTTAATTAATACATACATATATATGTGTAATACGTCATAAAAAAATAAACTTCGACACCTTGAATTTCCACCAAAAAACTGTAAAAATACTATATGTAGAACTATACTTGGAAAGAACTTTTCTTCTGCAATTAATTCCTTATTTTCTATTACCATTTAAAATATGATCAGACCGATCAATATGAATATCAATTGACAGATAATCAATTATATCAATCATTTATAAAAAATGATTCAATCAATTTGAACAGGTTTGTTTGTAATAAAATTTTAAAATTGAAATATTTTTAAAATCCTAGTTTGACATATTTGCCAAAAAACGATGTCGAAAAAGCAGAAAAGTTGTTGTTTACAATGAATTTTAATACAAATACACATACATATGTATATCGCACAAAACGATTATTAACTTTTGATAAAATAAATTGATAAATTAAGCGTTAAGCGCTTAAGGAAAAACAAATATGTTTCTTTTTGTAGTCTATATCACTCATGGTTTAAGCGGTTTTTATGGGTTTTACTTTCTTAAGTGCGTATCCATACATATGTACATAGGTTCAGTTCTTTCTTGATTCTTCTGCTTCTCCGATTTTAACGAAACTTTGCAGTTCCATGCCCATACAAAGCAACTGCTTTTTTTAGCATTTATACTTAACCGATTTTTTGAAACTTTGTATGCGATTTTTTTTAAATATATGTATGTATACAAGAACTTTTTTAAGGAATACCTAAAATTTGTGTCCAACGTTATTATGCTTATCCATCATATATCATCCATAACAGAAGCTTGATCATAGAATTTTTTTGCGATATCATTATTTATGTTCAGGAAAAAACTGCATTTATATCTTACTTTTCAAATAAATTTAAAATCCCTTATGCTTATTTTAAAACACACATGTAACTCAACATCAACATTTTATAAGAAGAAGCTTAAAACGCAAAAGCTGTGTGGCAAAAAATATACTTTATTGTTTCTCGATGCAGAAACCTTCGCAACCCACCGTATTGCAAAAACTAAACAATACCCTACCACATGAACAAACAAAAACAAAGCACCATTTTGTTTGTTTACATATCTTAAAAATGAAAGCCATTAAAATGCCGGATTTGTTTGAAAAAAAAACCAACAAAAAATCGTATAAACAACAGGCTGGATAATAAACTTGTTTCAATTCCACTTAAACAGCTGATTGCAACGATACTAAACTCTGGCGCAACTATCGATTTAAGGGGTTGTTTGTTTAAAAAAGAGATTGGAAACACAGAGAAACGAAACCTGTAAAATTTGCCTCCAGAGCGCAAGCACTTCAAATGAAAAAATACTTTAAATATTAATATCCATACAAGCTCAAGTGATACAGACATGTTTGAAAAATAAAAGCGGATGTTCGACATCTAAAGACTATTAGAAAAAAAAACATATTAAAACAAATAAAATAAATAATTTTATTAATAATATAAATGTATAAAACCATTTAAAAAACCAAAAAAAAAAAGAATCTGCGTTAAAAAAAACAAATCCTTTTTTAAATATGTAACATGCCTATGCAAAAGTTTTTTTTTTTTTGGTGAACAATTTAGTAACCCACACCCTTGGCAATTGTGACCTAATCTGTTTTACTATTAAACAATATGCTAAAAATAACTTTTATGTTTTAAACAAAACAAGCAAAATTATTGACTTTTCCGTCTTTTTGGAGGAATAAATCTAAATGGTTGAATGTGTGTGCGTGCGTGTAGATGGGTGTATAAAAATGGAATATAATTAAGAAAAGTAAACCATATAAATGCCGATATAAATAACTCTATATATAATTTAGAAGGCAAATTAATAAAACAAAATTTTTTGAATAACTGTAGCATAACGATTTCCTAAAGCAGCCAATTAATCAATATGGATATACATTTTTCAATGCTGATTCTATTGTGTTTTATATTCTTTGTAATTGGAGCAGTTTTTATATTACTGCTGCAATATTATGTCTACATAAAATTCTCCCTATTGCCCGAGGAGACAGCGGAACAAAAGGACATAAATTCAAAATATAAATTACCATTGGTAAATTTCTAACTAAACCATTTTCCCTGAAAAAAACTTAAAACAAATTAATATTAATTTATTTCAGACTCTTCATCAAACTGCTCTTGCATTAAATCAATCATCTGCTGCTGCATCTACAGCAGACTTATCAGCTGGCTCACCTGTCACACCAACAGCGTCCAGTGCCATTGGTCTTAATTTCAACAGTAAAGATTCGGATGCTTCATCGTTGGTGTCATTAAATTTTGTTTTGCAGTTTTTGTTTCATGAACTAAAAAATTCAAATCGCGTGAGAAAATGGTTTTATCGCAAATTGTCTTTGGAACTGGACGAATTGATTGCAAAAACAACAACAGGAAAACTTTTCGATAAACTGACGGTATGTGTGTATGAAAGTTTTAAGTAAATGCAACCTAAATTACTTATGACAAATGCCAAATATGAAAAAAATATATTCTAATGGCACTACTATTTTGGAAAACTGCAAGAAATACCAAATAAGGTTTTTAATATAAATTCTTGTTTTTGAAAAATAATAATAATATTTTGTTTTTATGTAAATGTGTGATTATTTATGTAATTGTAAATTTTATGAAATAGAGTGTCCGTTAAATAGTCTTGCTGCCGGATATTCACTATTTTGTGTAAATTTTTCTTGACCATTTTGTACATGTATATGAATTCCGGAAATGCAGCATTTTACTTCCTCCTTCAATACAATGCTGGTTGGTGGGGGCTGCTTGACATAGATCTATGTAAAAATATATCAAATATAAAATATAGATCGCATTTAAATTATTTCCTTTGCTGTCCTTGAAAGATTATTATCTGCTGATTATTATTAGTTTTGCTGATGCAACCTCACAAAGTTTTCTTAAAAAATATTTTCAGTTTTTGGCACAGGTGAAATCGTTAAACAACATCTCCATTTTCTATTTATTTTTTTTTTAGTTTCTCGTTACACTTTGCCGTTCACGTTCCTAAGAATCGGTTTCTATAGTTGGCAGTTCGTATTACATATTATTGTAAGGTCTTGTAATTAACTTATTATGAAGAAAAAATATTCATAAGAAAATGCTTGCTTAGTTTAATTGTGATAGGTTTTTTATTGTTGAGTCAAACGCTAAAAAGTGTCTAGTATAGAAGTAAAATTAGGATTAACTATAACTTATTGAGTTTATATATTTTTAAAAGCAAAAAATGGCGTTGTTTGTTGAAAAGACATTTTAAAAAGCTTAAAAAATCGTTAAGTATTGCATTTTAATTAACTATATTTTTTATCTTTTTAAACTCAATGTTTGAATACAATTAACTGCACACCATAATGGCATAACGTGACGCAAAAAAAAGGAAAATAAATCCTTAAAAAAAAGACAAATATCAATTAGATTTTTTAGAGACATGCAAACATGTAGTAGGGACTATTCCATTTTCAAAGCAACGTACAATAATTTTATATAAACTCAAGGCCTTCTAAAAAAATATTTATTATTTTTATTGTTAATGTACGTATGTACATATATTCAAATTTCTTAATGTGTGTTTTGAAACAAAGAAATAAAAAAGTTCACGTATATAAATACATATTGTATGTACACATTTTAGAGCTGAAGCGCTGAAACTTAAAAACATACAGAAAAATAGTTATATCAGACGGTGGACTTTCAAAAATCAAATGTTTAATTTAATTTTTTTTGGGATTATACAAAATCATTAAGATTTTGTTTACCAAAATGGCTAACTATGTCTCATTGAATTGTTATGTGTTGACATTATAACATAAATATGCTAACAGCATTGTCATATGCACGAAAGCAAAAAATATGCTCTCAAAAAAGTGTTTTATGTGCATTAAATATGCAATAGAAATTTAAAAATAGGCTCTCAAAATTTTTAAAAATATGCTTTTGAAAAAACAAAAATCGCTTTATTTGGAAAAAATAGGTTTTTTATTTAACAAGTTAATAATATTCAACAACATAAATAAAAAATGAATTTGTTATTTATACTGGCTCAAGTTCATTTTTAATTTCTTCATTATGAAGAAATTAAAATTTTGTTTGTGATAATTGAAAGAATATTCTGAAAAAGTAAGTTTCCCAACACTAGCCAAGTGGAATGTCTAAATATGTCAGGTATCAGATTAATTTTTTTTAAACAAATAAATGTTCTTTCTGTATCTACCGATAAAATTGACACATATTTAGAAGATAATAATTCCTTCATATTATATTTTTTACAACTTATTTTGAAGAAGTTTTTGCAAAATGTTAACATAAACATTTTACTCTCATTTAGACCTTTGGTTTTTGTTAAATTTTTTTAAGTGTAGCTTTAATATCAAATTTTGTATTGCAATCTTTTATTTTGATAATATATATATATATTATTTATTGTAATACATACTCTATATAAAAAAAAATATTTTTAAATTTGCATATGGAGTTTAACAGTTCGGATGGCGGAAAAGTGACAACATGTTGAATTTAATAATAGATATTTTAAGAAGTTAAAAAAAGCTTTTTAAGCTCACAAAAATTTTTTTTTACCAAAATATGCACTAAAAGAGTCCAATATGTTCTGAAAAACTCGAAAAATGCTGCAAAATATATATATGCCTAAAAATGCTGTAACGTGTAATATATGTAAAATTTTGCCCTAGTTAACAAATCGATGCCAGAGTCAGAAAAAGTTGTGAAAAGAATAAATACTTTCCCCCATATTTATAAACAATTTTTAAGTTTGTTGAAGCTTTATTGAACGAAATTTTCATACAAAATTTGTTCAATAAACCTTCAATAAGTTTAAATTTTTTTTATAAATATGGGGGTTTATCTCTGTCTCAATATGTTGCACAGGAAAAAAACATGAATTTTGCCTAGTCATATGTAATAAAACACGAGGTTGGTATATTATTATTGTTATTATTTTAATAAAAAAGTATTAAACATTAACGGTAGCAATTGATTGTGTAAATAGGGGGAAGTGCTTAAGCGAATACGAAACAAGTAAGAGCGCTATATTCGGCTGTGCCGAATCTTATATACTCTTCACTACGTGTTTTTATGTAAGTATGTATGTATTTACATGTCCGAAAGATATGTACGGCCGTATCTATAACGAAAAATTAGAAACTTCGTATACATCGCACACAACTTTCTGCTCACTAGCACGCCGATTAGACAAAGCAGAGTGTTGATTTTAAGTTAGCAGAATGTATAAAAAATACATTAAAAATGGCACTTATGCTAACTCCATGCTAAATTTTTGTTATAAATACGGCTGTTAAAGTCTTCGAAAACTTAATTTTTTATAATAATATGGGCCAATTAGTAAATTTTTTTTTCAAATTTCCAAAAAAGGCATTTCTTACACACATATATAATAATTTTTGATTAAAAAAAAGAAGTGATTTCACTGGATTTCAATAGCAAACATCTCAGGAGAATCTTTGAATGGATTCAGAATATGTATACTTTACGGGGTCGCAAATGAATATTGTAGAAATTACAAATGGAATGACAGACCTTGTCACCTCTGGTGAAGGGTATAAAAATTGACTTGAATTATTTGAGCAGCAGCAATCATTTGTTGTTGACCTCTTTCCATAGTAAAACAAATACATGGGCACGGCACGAGCCACATCTGTGTGCATGTTTGCGCTTCTTGCTACCATTTTTATACTGCATATCTCTGCATATCTTGGTTCATCCTATAAAAACTGGCATAGATTATATCGTACTTGTTGTCCTTATCGCCGCGGACGTACATTTTTTTACATTATATATGTATGTTTATCATATGGTAGCTTATTTACTACTGAAACTTGTGTGTTTAACAATTTCTTTCTTACTTTGACACGCTACTTATAGGCAGAAATAAATCAAATTTGTTTTGTATATTGTAACAATTATACCTTTTAAATTATGAAGTAAATTTTTTATCGTTATAAAAACATATAAGAAAATATTGCAAATATTTTTCATTAATAGCTTATTAAAATACAATGTCTGAAAACGTTTCTAACGAAAACTAGGACCTGCAGATTTCTGTAAAAGTTTAGCTTATTTTTGATTCGCCTATTAGCTCTCGCAAAGAAGAATTTCTGCATTACCCTTTTATATTTAATTTTATCCCTTAGTCTTCGAAATGCACAAACAATTACATCTTTTGTTTTGTCATGTTACATTACAGCCGCTATATATAACAGTTGTTGTTTTTTGTAAAGCTTTAATAGTTGTTTGTGAGCCTTTGTGTCTGTAGGTGTTGGTTTGTGACATTAATAAGTCTAGTTATTTAGTCAGTGTCTTATGTGCTTATTGTGTTAGATTTTTGTTTTTACAAAAAAAAAAATTTACCGAATGAAAGTAAAATAAACTGATAGATTATTTTTTAGCTCTAATCTACTACAAATATTAATTTTAAAGGTCAACAATACTAATTTAACAGTAAAAAATCTTTTGTCATACAATTAATACATATTGATTTTACTTAACAAATACATATTGATTTTTTTAAATAAACAATTTAACAAAAGTATTTATAATTAAATAATATCACTTTAATTTTGAAATTAAAAAAGAATAAAAAGCAGGTTATAGACTATATAAATGGAAACGGTGATGTCAACCTATTTTCAAACAAGATTTAATTTTTTAATATAAATGAAATTTAAAATCAGAAATATTTTTTGTGTATTGGTTTTTGCATATATTTCAAGATAAAACAACTTGAGTTGGGTGATCAATTTCCGGAAATAAAAACTCTAAAAGTTCATAATGTTGAATTGGATGAAAGTGGCGAACGTATTGAAAACTTGGATTTACTATTGAAAATTCATTATATGGGCAATTTCCGTACATCAATAGATGCTGATATGGTGCTGGGCAAAAAAGGTTCACTGACATTAAGAGGTAAGTAAAGAATAAGAAAAAAAATTCAAAATATTCAAATGTTTACCATTTATATTTGCAGTAAAGCAACTCTCAGGCTTGGCGCGCCTACAATTTACCCGTAATCCTTATACACATTGGTCGCTTAGTTTTTTAGGCGATCCGGAATTGGACTTAGCAATTGAATCTAAATATCAAGGACGTCAAATGCAATCTAACATAACTAGCTTAATTTCGAATCAAATACGTAAAGCAGTTAGACGTAAACATACCTTACCTAATTATAAACTACGTTATAAGCCATTTTTCCACAGGACACCCGAGGAAGATATAGGCGAAGGTGAAGGTATACAACCTAATGGTGTTTTGGAAGTTAAAGTATCGGAAATATCGCGACTTATGTGTCCTTCTCATTTAACGGATATTTATTGTTCCATAACCATGGCATCGTTGGCATTTGTAGAGGCCCATCAACAGGATGACAGACATGTAAAAGTATCGTTAGATGTGGAAATACATAAAGCTAAGAACCAACAAATTGGAATTATTTTCAAGCAATCTTCGACTGATGCAGTGGAAATTGAGGCAGTTTTGCCTAATACTCCTGCTTGCAAATCAAATTTGAAAGTTGGTGATATTTTGCTGGCCATAGAAGGTAAACGGGTGTCTACAATACAACAAGTAGCCAAAGTGATTAAGGGTCTTCAAGAAAATAGTTTTAGTTTACGTATAGATCGTGTTATTCCAGGTATCATACGCAATGATGCCATTTTAGAAGATTTAGACATCTACGAGGATTTGGGTGATAACAAAAGTGGTTACAGTACAGCCGCAAAAACCACTGACACAATACCAATACGCAGTAGTATTGACAAGGGCACCAGTAGTGAGTCAAGCCTCTCGAACACTCCTACAAACTCTCCAAAAAAGTCAAAACTAATAGCAAAAGCTTTAAAGAAAACCATTAGCCGAGATCACACTGAGAGTCTGAAAGACGAAGAGACCAAATCGAAAGCCAAGACCCTTGCTAAACAAGCAACTCTCCATAAAGTCCCATCTAAAACAAATTGTGAAGGTTTACTTAGCTCTTTTGGTACGGGAGTGAATGACGTAGAGCACTATTACCAACACTCCACAATCGATTGTAAATCGGCTAATTTGATACATATGGAAGATCTTTGCAATTTCAAATTGGATGCCCAGTGTCGCTTTCTTAATGTATGTGTTTATGGCAAATGTTTGGGAGAAAATCAGTTATTAGGCTTTACCAATATACCCATCTATCAAATATTGGCTGAATGTTGTGAAACCAGTTTGAGTCAATCGTTTAAGGCATATGAACTGAATCCACCCATTCCACAGGACTTGTAAGTTTTAAATGTGTTAAAAATAACTTTTTGCATTTTATTATTTGATTCTGTTGTACTTTTAGAAAAAATCATAATTTGTCTGCACAGTCCGGCTTTAATGCCAATTTGTGTTTTGGTGATATATTATTTGCTTTCACATGGGATGGTAATCCTAACTTGGTATCAACGGAGGCTTCTTTCAAACAAGCCATGAAAATTAAGTCTAAGTAAGTAAAGCTTCCACTATTTTCTATTAAAATAATTAAAAAAAAAAAAAATTCCAAAACATTTTCTGGTGTTGTTTGTTCTCTAGTATCATTCTGACTGAATGCAATAATTTTACATTTTTTTCATAAAATATTTCAGATCTGTCACCTCGGTTGACAAAACTGATGATAGCGGCTACTCTGACACCATATCTCTTAAATCTACAGACACCACTACAACATTCCAAACACGAGCTCACAACTTTATACGCACACATTTTCAACGGGCTACACAATGTGATTTTTGTGGTAAGAAAATTTGGCTTAAGGATGCCGTACAGTGTCGTGATTGTTTTATGTGTTGCCACAAGAAATGCATAAATAAATGTCAAAATGCCACAGTATGCGGCCCGGTAGATTGTTCCTCTGCTCTACAGCAACAACAACAACAAACAACCTCAACGGTGGTAACACCTGGATTTTTGGTCACCGAAGCCGATATTGAAACGGGTGTCGAACCAGATGCGGAAATCGTTTTCGCTGCCGATAATAGCGATAAAAAATCGCCTCCGCTTACACCAACACCCAGCAATTTGGAAGTACATCGTTCAAGTTTAACTGGCTTATTGGCTCAGGGCATAAAACGTGTCAATTCCGCCAATAATCTAGCCATACCTGGCATAGTATCTTCAATAGCTGGTGTTACTACAAATGTAGGGGTTGATAGCATGGCTAGCGTGTCACCGGGTTCAATAGCGAAAAGTTTACCACCAACTCCCCAACGTACTCCATCAAGGTAACGTTGCACTAACTTCTACAGTTATCAATGAATTCTTTAAGGAATGTGTTTTCTTTTTATATATCAGAAAGTCATCTGTCATTTCCTTAGGCCCAAATACTTTTGATTTGGTTACCCAACGCTTAGAAGCATTGCCCTCTGATGTCACATGTCTTTCAACTGAACAAATCGTTTCTATTACCGAGCATATAATGCTGCTACCCACAGATGAAGATGTCATGACTTTGGCTAAAACTGCTAGCAAAAATTTATATTGTGATTTAAGTGGTGTGGAGAGAGTGAATAAAATTAATATACTGGTAAGTTGCCGAAGAAAAAGTTATATTTGAAAATAAAAGCAGCTAGAAAAGTTTATAATTTTTAATCTGTAGAAAATTTTTAGTACTAACAAACATGTTTTAAGAAGACAATTAAGGCAATAAGTTAAGGAGAACTAACTTTTAATTGTTTCAATTAAATAACTGTTGAAAATTTATCCTTTTTCTTATCCTCCTTTAACGTTTCATAAAAATTGGAAGCAAAATTTTTTCTTTAATAAATAAAGATTCGATGAAAAAAAAAATTATAGCAATCAACCAAATAAAATACAAAAAGTTCCTAAGCAAATTAAAAAAATTTAAAAAACTTTATTGTTTGTCTATTGGTTTAAGTATTCATGTAACAAATTTTCTTCTATTTCAGCTTTCCAAACTTCGTTTGGCTTTAGACAGTGAAACTGCACTGCATTCAAACTTGGTAGCATCAAAAAATGGCAGCAGTGGACTTTTGGCCACAGCAGAATCTCTTACACAACAACAAGGGACAAATAAAACAAATGCTTTAGGAAAATCCGAAGAGCGTATACAGGCGCTGAGTGTTACAATGTTGTACTTGTGCACGGGACTGCAACATGCTCAAGGTGTTGCCATGCATTAGTCCATAAAAGTGCAAAGTTAAGCAAATTAATAAACACATACATATTTTTTTTTTTTAAATAAGGCTGAAAGCATTTCAAAACGTTTTATGGAATTTTGAAGTAGTCAAACTAAAACATACAAAAAAATAAAGAATTAGCGGCATATACAGACTAGAACTTAAAATAATGTGGGTGTTAAAATATTTAAAATTATGCAACTTGGCTTAATTGATGTTTTTTTTTTTACTTAGTATCTGAACATCCCAGTTAAGAGCGGGTAAGCAGTAAGAAACATTATATCTTAGAGATATTTTTCACAAAATTACTAATTGCAATTTATTTTTGTTTACAAAGATACAGAAATCCTAGCGATATTATTAAAGGATATGTCTGCAAAAGTGTTTGCTTACCTGATGGTAAGGAAAAGCTGAAGATACATTTTTGACAGAACCTTTAGTAGTTGCTTAACATATGCATATGACATCAATAATTTTGTTTGCTGTGTTTTTTTTTTAATATGAATGCTTTATACTCATACGCAACTTACGTTAACCATTGAATTTGTTATGGTTGTTTTTTAAATGTGACTGCTTTACTTAAAAAAAATATAAAAAAAAAACGGAGGCAGCTGATTTGGCTTATATATTCTCTTGCTTTTTTTATATTTATTTTACGATTGGATCAAAATTTTATTAAGATGATCTCATAAGTCTTTGTGCTTTACTCAGACCTTAGCCGTTTATAAACTTCATACAAACGAACTATAAGCGAATAATGTAGGAAACCGAATATATATTTATAGGCCTACTACTCATGGTGAAGAGTACTAAAAAAAGGTAGTTCATGTATATTAAATGTAGTCTTTATTTACAAAATACACAAACGTCACCGTAAATGCATACCGCCCTAATTAACATTAAAAACAAAATTGCTGATTTAAGCAAAGTAAATTTGTTTGCATAGTTTCGTAATACTATGATCTACATACACAGGCATAAATTTGTTATAGTGAGTTTCCGCTTTGCGGCTACAAATGTTTAATTAAATTCACATTTGTATAAGGGAAGTAGGTAATATTTTGATCCCAATTCTTTGAAAAAATTTGTCTCTCTTTTTTAAACTCAATATAAAAAAAAAAGTTTCCGGACAAAATTTTTGTTCAGACAGAATGGGTGAATTCAGCCTTACTTCAAATTATCTCTAAAAGCCCGTATTCTAAAGCACATAGCACCTCATATTGTATTTATATTACAAAATTTACTCTAACAGCTTCCCAAATCTGAAAAAATATTGCCAAGTGGTTAAGGCGGTTTGCGTTGTAGGTGACAAAATATAATTTAAAATATCTTCGTATTGAATTATTCCATGTTTTGTATTTAGTTTCTAAAAATATCGCACCGGTTTTATTTCATTTATTAAATCTTTTTATTGTTACTAAATTAAAAATAAAAAAATTCCAAATTTTATTTTAACAAGGGATTCAAAAAAAAAAATGGTTAGAAAAGTTCAATTTAGTGTTAAAAATACACCAATGATATTTTAAAAATATATTTATTAATTTAAAAAAATAAAAATAAGTATGTTTTAATTAAAAAAACAAATTTTAATTCACAACAAAGAACTTAAATAAATATGACAACAGTATTGGATGTTTTAAATCTACAAAATAGAAGATAATATTTTAAATGTATTTTATTAGTTATTAATTATGATATTGTTATTAACAAAAAATAAATAAATAAACAATTATAAATTAATTGGAAAAATGTGAAAAAAACCAAATAAATATACATATAAAATAATAAATATTTTAATGTTGCTTATTTTGCTGAAGATATATTTTGATCTTAAATTTACTGCAATTAGTTTATTACTTTTTATAAATTTCGTTATGCTGGACACGGCTTGAAGCTCAACAAACACTTGGAAAAATGTTTACCAAACAACCTATTGTATATGTATAAACTCGTTAATGAGAGGAAGAGCAAAAAAGAGGCTAAATGAATTCAAAAATATAATATTTTAAATCAAAAGGTAAAAGCGAGAGTACATAACTTAGTTATTATTTATTCTGAAAGTAAAGTGCTAATAGCAAACAAAATTTTTATGTAAAAGAAGTTGACTGGCATTATAATGTTAACTGTGGTAATCGATATGTTATTTTAGACACTAATTTGAAGACGGTTTCCAAGTTCTTGAGCCTAGATTATTAAACATCCCTCCGACACCGTAATCAAGAGGCTTAAGAAATTGGATTTCTTTAATGAAACAAAATATTTTTTTTTTGCTTTTTTGGGCCGAATTTTCCAAAATTGAAAAATTTTTGTCATATGATGATATAATTGACGTCGATTTTTTAAATGCAAAAATGTATAAAAAAATTTAAATGTGTCACCAAACAATAAACTTTTTAATTTTTTTTCAGTTACGTTAAGCCCATAATAATAAAAATTTTACAGATCAAAGAAAAAAATATTAAAAAGTTTAGTTAAGGAGAAAAGTCTGTTAAGTTGATTATAAATGTCTTAACTTATCGCTACTTACAAAGATTTATTATGCCTTTGAGCAATTAAAACAATTTTGTAAAGTAGAATTGATCTAAAATAGCAAAAGATTTTAACTTGTTTTAACAATCATTTGATAAGCTTGAACCCTTAAACAAACAGATATTTAAACAAATATTAACCTCTGGCTACTTGTTTAAAATGTTAATGAGTTGCCTGAGTCATGTATGTACATTTCTTTGAATAGTGAAGAAAGACGACAGTGGAATTTTTCTTAAAACGTTCACTTACATAGATTTCCTTTCTTCCGTTGTTTAAAATGTGCGAAGGAAAATCACATTATGCGTACTTTTCTATTGTTGTTGATAATGTTTGTTTCCAGTTCCTGTATGTGTACGAGATACCTATAAATTGTTTATAATTTATCATTTGTTAACAAAGCTCATTACCTTTCTCCTGTGAAAAAATCATTAAAAAATTAATGCCAGCCCATCAAACACAAAAACAAACAAAAAAATTAAACAAATGAAATACGTATATTGACCGAGTCATGGCACCCAGGAAATATTGTTCTTTTTGGCTCTGAGCCAAATCATGTATACATTGTGTTTTTAATATACATATACAAATGTATGTACATATGTATATTTTTTTAAATTATTATATGTAGTTCACAGAACAATTGTTTCATATTTTTAATTTTTTTGCATATCTGGATAGTTTTAACAGAGAGATACGTTTTATTTGCTTTAGTCGCCATTGTTTGACAAAAAGGATCAAAGTCAAATGTAAGGATGTATTAGTTGTTATCTAAGTCGCTCTAGAAATTGATAACGTGGTTAAAATATAAATACATTTTTTTATTGCAAGTTAAGATATGAATTTAATTTTAAGATAATGACTTACATATAATTTACAAAGATATTGATTAAAAAAAAACATCGATGAATTTTCCGCCTGTTTTTTTTACGACTGGTGTTGCCACAACCAGAAAAAATATGGTTGAGTATGGGCGTGGGAATATCATTTCAGTTATTTTTTTGATATTATATGATCACTGCAATTGTTTGTATGATTGCCACAAATATATTGCTCTTAGAATATATGTATGATAACTATAGTCTATGAGCAACATATTTTTAGCAGATTCTTGCAACCATATATATAATATTTGTATAGAAGTAAAATATAACTGCGGCCATAATATGTTTGTGACAATCATGAAGATGATTTCAGTGATCATGTAACGTGACCTTACTCAACCATGTTTTTTCTTTGCGTGCAGTTAAGTTCCTTTATTTCTGTTTACCTTTTTTTATTCTAGAATTTTTTTTGTTGTGTGCAGCAGAGCTTTGCGGCAAAATTATTCAGTTTTATTTTATTTTTTTTTGACAATTGTGATTTGTAGTATAAAGCAAACTAAATAGATTAAATTTAAATTCAGAAAACCTTTAAAAATTAAAAAAAAAATTGTATATACATACATATATATGAAAGACGTTCAACTTTTATACTGACATACATTTTTTGTTAGCTAAATAAAGCCCTCTTAATTTTATTATTTTTTTTTCAACAGACGTATTTGTTTTATACAAAAATAAATAAGACCCAAAATTAAAACACTTTGTTTTTTTTTTTGCGTTTTTTTTCAATAGTTTGATTTTTCTAGATTTTTTTTAAAGCCAAATTATCTTTTGTTTTCTATGCTGTTTACAATATAACCACATGACTTTAAATACAAAAGATTAAACTTTTTAAAAATACAACAAAATTAAACAAGATGTTTTGCACTCGATCTATAGCATTTAGCAATAAGTTTTGCACAGCTTAGTTATGAATGCGTTTTGCTTTCTAATTGAATTTTTTTTTAAATGAAAAAATCAAACAGCAACAAAAAAAATGATTGTAAGATGTATGTGCCAAAATTTTATAATTGTTTAAAAATAAATATTGGCAATTTTACAAAATTGGCGCACTTCTTTTTAATAGCTATTAAATAGCACGAGAACCATAACACTTAGAAAGAAAAACAAAAAATAAAAAATACATACGCATTAAAAGAGCAATGACTATAATTAAAGTAAAAATAAATACCTGCATATTTGTAAAATTAGAAAAAAAAACAAAAGTATTTTTTCTTTGTTTTTTCTGTAAAACGCCACTGGCTTTTAGCATAAGACTATGTTAAAAAAAAAACGACAAATTCGTAGAAAATAAAAGCAAAATATTTTTATGAGAAGAGAGTTGCCTGCGTGGTTAAAAACAAATTTATAAATAATATATCTTGTTTATAATAATTCAATAGAATTTAGGAGTAAACAACATGTTGTTATTAAAAAAAATTGTTTATAAAATTTCACTACTTAAGAAAACAAAAACTTTGGCAATTATCATTGATAAACCATGACCCATGATATTAAGAGTATGTAGTTGTGCAAAGTTTTTAAAAATTTTGGAAATTATGACAAGTTTTTATTAAAGAAGCCATTTATTCTAAAAATTCTGCATATATTAGAACAAAATTTTGCTTAAATCCATAAACAAAGAAGTTAACCTTAAATTAAAAATCCATGAAAGGAGAACATTACATATTTAAATTTTTTTAAAAATATTTTAAAGAATATATAAACGAAGAAGATTTTACAAAAAGACTCTTTATACATACATAATGTTTGTCAGGAATTTGCGATTATTTGTTAAAATATTTATTTAAGTTATTATTGACTTATTGAAGCAAGCTGTGCTTAAAATGTGCTTGCCAAAAATAACATAACATAATAGAATAACAAGATTCAACCTTGTTAAATTCTTAAAACGAAATTAGAAACATAATATATACATACATACTTATATTAAATATTACAACAAAAAAATATTTTTTATCAACGAATAAAAAATATGATGGCAACTCTCTACTATAGAGTCTATAACATAAAAAGCTTTCTGCCTAAATGTTAGTGCAAGATAAACAAAAACAGCCAAGAGAGCGGACAAAATAAATTGTAAGCAAACAAACAAACAAACAAGACAAAAAAGACGTAAATTCTTAATCAGCGGGATATATCTTGAATTCGCATAAGAAAACATAATGAGTTTTCTTTTCAGATGAGGGGCTAAATTAGCCCCTACAAGAAACAACAACAAAATTAAAACACAATACATATATTTTCTTTGATAAATTCATGTTGATCATGAAATGTTTCGTACTCAATTTTAAGCTCTTTGCATTTCTTCTAAAAGAAACGTTCACTTTTCTTTAGCGGTCAATAGATTTCGATAAACAAAAAACAACTAAAAACAAAACTAAAAAAATTAAGTAAAAACAAACCAAAACGGCAAAGCTAATAAAACAATAGTTTTTTTTGTTTTGTTTTTTGTGTTTTAATTTTTGTTTTACTGACGATATTTGAATTTGACTAGAGCTTGTATGTGTTTTTCATTGTAATAAATTTTCTTTTGTTTTTGTGTTTTACGTCGGTATAAAAACAGCTGACGAAAAAGCTTTTGAAACATTTGAATAACGGAAGACTTACCAGACGGTTTGTAACTGAAAATTAAAATTAAATTTTTTTTAAATAAAAAATTAATGATAGATTTACAAACAAGTAAAAATTAAATAAAAATTAAGAACTGTAAATGAAAAAAGAAGTGAACAAATTATAAAGAGTTTTTGTAAAACCAAATTAAAAAAAAAACTAAACAAAAAAAATAACAATTTAAATACCAATAGGTTTTTTTATAATTTTTAAAACAAAATGCGTCCATTCGGTAACGACATAACAAATATTGCTAATAATAGTAGCAATAATAATAATAATAACAATAATAACAACAATAATAATAACAACAATAATAATAACAACAACAACAGTAACAATATTGCAAATCAACAATATGAAACTGATCCTCGAGTACCACCACACATTGCCAGAATTGGCGGAATCGTAACATTTTCTCCAGTAGCTGGTCGTGGTGTCATACGAGTAGTGGGTCGCTGTGAGGATGCCAAAGAGAACAGCATGTTAGGTAAGTTGCCATTTCGTTACCATTTATTGTTTTTATTAACTTTTTAAAAATCAGTCGACTGCAAAAACAGTTTCCACCAAAAAAAGCTATAAAAAGCAAAAAAAAAACTCGTAATTTATATTTACTGTACCTTAACTGTTTGCACTAATCATAATTTTGAGGTAGCTTTATACTTTCATAATACTTTTTTGAGGGGTTTTCATTTATATACATATGTATATGTATGAGATCTAAAACGCAATATTTAATTTGAAGAAATGGACACAACAAACTCATTAATTATATTTTATATATGTATGTATTCACTTGTTAAATACGTATGTGCACACGAGTTTTTATATTTTATTTATTTATTTTTTTTTTTTTTTGCTATAAATGAACAGTTGGATTTTATTTTATGTTTTTGGTTAAAATGTTTAAAACTTAAAAAATTATTTATTAACCATTTTTCGTTTTCACTTTAACGGTTTTTAAAATTTTAAGCAATCATAATTTTTTTTTTTTTAAATAATACCTCAACGCACAACAAAGGTTTATCTGTAGTAATATAGGGAAATTAGTTCGTTAGAGTTAAAACTTGAAAAGCTTGGTTCTTGTCCCAAAAATCTGTGTTATTCAATCGAAGAGTAAAAGAAGACATCCATTAAAAGGGCATTAGTGCTATGAAAAAGCAGTACTAGGACTAAAACATAAATGCTACTGGAATATTCCAAAAAGCATTTTTGGATCAACTTGTGTATGAAAAATATTGTTATATAGTGGCTGTATCTGGAAATCAAATATTTTATGCTAGAATCCAGTTAAAACATTATCCGGAAAAAATCTGTGAAAGACTACAATAAAAATTTTATTGCTACAATTCTGATTTATATCAAATACAAACTTAGAGGTTTTAAGTATTAAAAACTTCTTTGTATTATTCAATTGTATCGTCGTGGTAATATACATATGTATTTATTGCCTATATATTGTATATAAAAATTACGCCTTTTCAATGCAATGCAATACCTTATACAACGACAATGATCTTTAGTTAATTTATTAATTAATCAATTATTTGTAATACTTTCATTGGTGATTAATCAAAACAATTGCCTCTTGTTGTTGCTTGCATTACATTTTGCCTTTTTTTTTGAAAA
>NDXZ01005287.1:34564-44657 GCA_003055125.1 Paykullia maculata | reverse complement strand
CTGCCAACCAAGACAAGAGCTGGAGCGATATAAAAACACTTTCATCGGACAAATCGGAGTGGAATAAATTTGTTATGGCCCTATGCTCCTTGAAGGAACTACGGGAATTTATATATATATATATATACAATTAACTTACATGAATAGGGCAATTCAAAAGCATTTGTTGTTAAAAAAATTAATTAAAATTATTTTATTTAATTTAACGAAAAAAGTCGTATTGAGTTAGGGGACTCTAGTTTAAAGTGCAGACCACCTTTCATAAGTTTTGCAAAATTTAATTACAGATGTTCAACTTGTGTTAACTTTTTCTCAATTTTCAACCCTCCATCAACCGCAAAAGTTTTAACATACATTAGCCTTCGTTTGTCTTTGTATCCCTAACTAAGTTATTCATAAACTTATGGTTAAACTTAATAATTCCTAAGTTTCTCATTTGTTCATTGCCATCTGTTGGCCTTTTTTTCGTTTCAAACACTTTGCTAATAGTTTCTAGGGGTAACACAAGTAAATAATATATTTGTAACCCCTTTTTGGGTTTAATTTCTTTACAATATTTTGCCATTTAGTTTTCCTTGTATAGTCTTCTATTGTTTATTTGGTTAGACTTTTGTTATTTTATTTTAGTATGATTTTAATATTTTTTATGGTTTTTGTCTGCTTGTTTGAGATTTCTAGACCACAACATATGTGATACTTCTTAGCTTTAGGTTATAATTTTTAAAAATCGAAGAAAGTCTGTTGTAAAGTATAAAAAATATTGTTTTGGACTTTTTAATGGCTGAAACACATTTTGGTTTTTTATTTTATATAAAAAACATAAAGCACAAGTAAAAGCAAATTGGTAATTTCATTTTAACTTGAAACTACAGCTAAAGCCGATAAATTAGTACGTATAATGTAATTTGTCAACTTGCTTAGAAGAGAATTGTATTTAAAGTTGTTAACAGGTAAAAAAAATAACTAAAGCAAAAAGTTAAATATAAAAGAAAAACAAATATTTTTCTATAGAAACAAATTATTTTTATTAATGAATAAAAAAATGTATTAAACTTTGTTAACACACAATAACTCTCTGATACAACTCGTTAACAAATAAGTACTTTTCTGCTAGAAAAATCTCCATTGAATCCTAAAACGTATAAAAATTGCCTTCAACTTAGCTAGAACGAGGACAAAACTTAATTTAAACTTAAACCAAAGTAACGATGAAAGAAGAATTGAATAAAACCATAACTAGAAACGCGGAAGAACTAAACATAAATTAACTAAAAACCCTAACAAAGACTGAACTATAACTTTAGCCTAACTGAACTTAAACTGGTTTAAAATAAAGTTAAAATAAATTTGAATTCGAAAAGAAAAGAAAAGAAAATACTCAAGAATTGTGTTTTCATTACGTTTTTATACCCTTTACACACACATGTGGTAATGGTATATATAGGTTTGTCATTCCGTTTGTAATTTCTTCAATATTCATTATTAGGGTCTTTTTGGGAATTTTAAAGAAAAAAAATTTTTTTTCGAGATATAAGCAAAAAAAATTATATTTTTTTTTGGTTTTTTAACACAAAAATGATTATATTGGGAAAAAAAAGCAAAAAAAATGTTTGTGTATTTTGAAAAAATTTTACTAATATACACACATAGGGAACGTAGTGAAGGGTATATCAGATTCGGTATAGCCGAATATAGCGCATATAGTTTACATTGATATGGATTATGGGCTTAAAACTAATTGTGTTGCAAATGTTTTATCCGTGTAAGGATTTCTGTAAAAAACATATCCTGTGAAAAATTATTTAAGTGAAAATTATCACAGAATTGTTACAAATATTTAGATTTTTTTTAAGTTCCATAGAATTTCTTCATACACTCGTTATCGTCAACTTCCGCAGAAATTTCCATACATTTTTTTTTGTTAAAATTTTTGTAGATTTTTATTTTTTTAATAATTTCTAAGCGAATTTATTTTCAATTTATTTTTAATAATTTTAATTTTTTTTTTTTTAATTTTAAATGTTTTTTGAACGAACTTAATTTTGTTTTATGACAATTATATTATATATATTTTTTTTAATTTATGAAACTGTAAAAATTGGCAGAATTTTTTTCTTCAGATAATTTTAAAATTAAATCATTATATCTTAATGTATAAATGAATAAAGCAAAACTCACCTTTAATCATTATTAATATTAGCAGCAATAAATACAGCAGAGGCGAATCCATGACCGATGAGTTCTTAATGTTAGCACGGCTTAACGCAGCACTAACTTAGCAACGTTTAAGGTGATGTAAAGATATTTTGCCAGATATTTTACGAATACGGGAAAGTACACAAATTACAAATCGTAAATGTAAAAAACTAAAGATGATGATGGACCAATGGTAGATAAAAATTATAAAGATTTTCAATAGGCAATACTGGAAAATTTTAATTTACAGTGTTGGACGAAATATATTAAAATCTTATTAAAAGTTAAATTTTTATATGCTACGAAAGTTAAAGGAAAGATAGTGATTTCTTAGGAATTTTAATGTGTTTTGCCATAATATTTATAATTATCTTAAAAGTCTTATCTAGATGGCAGCGGAAGAAGTTTATGGTGATTTGACTGATTGAAGAAATACTATTTTTACACAATTTAGAAAAGTTTTTTGTTTGTTTTGCCCATTTTCTTTGTTTGTTGTTCTATCTAAAAACATAGAGGTTTGCCTTAGAATTGTTTATTAGCAGAAATCATCTATAAAAGTGATTTGACCATTCCCAAAAACAAATTATCTACTTTATCTTATGATCATCATCAAAAAACTAATATCCATATTCATATTTAAAAATTTATGTTGCACAAGAGAAATGTTAGTTTCAGCTTAAATGTTTGCACAAAGAAAATTAATTGGAATTTAGTTATTATTTTTGTATAATTTTTCTTGTTTCAAATTTTCATTGTGCATAAACAATTTTTGTTTTCTTTTCTATATTTATTTAACATTTTATTTATTAAAAAATTTATATAAAAATTATGCATAAATTTGTTGCTACTTGCTTTTAAATCAGTGAGCAATTATTTGTTTAACAAAATGGGATTTTAATTCTAGTTTTAAAAGTGTTTTAACCATTTCTTTAAAGATTTATGCATTTTAAAAGTATTATATTTCACTTTTGTTAGCATAAACTAATCAATATAAATTTAAGTAAACATTTTTATTATTTAATCTAAAAGCTTTTCAGTAAAAGGCTTGAAGCATGCAAAAGCTTTAACAAATAAATAAGCACCACAACGTTTTTTAACACTCTAAATACATTTTATTTATTTGTTTTTCAACACTCACTATTTTCTAGAAATTTTTTTTTTATATTTTTTTCAACACTTTCTTTAAATGTATATGAATTTTTTAAAGTTTTATTAACCTTTACGTTTATTTAATTTGCATTTTATTTAAGTTATTTCTACATTTTTTTGCTATCATTTTATATAAATTTTGTTTTTATTTTAATTCCGCTGTTTTTCAATATGAACACAAGTGTTGTATTTGTTATTCATATTTTTGTTTTCTACTTATTAATATTGTTATATTTTCGAATTTATAGTGTATTAATTACTTTAATATATTATTTATACAATATTTTGCTATTTATTTAGAAACCTATTTAGTAGTTTTACTACTTTTTTAGTACATCGTTGTGGTTTGGTGACAATAATAACCCGGTAGTTTTAGATCAGCTGAAATGAGAAAAATTAAAAAAACTTTAGTAGAAACAATTTTTTGTTTTCAAATTATATACAAAAATTATTATATATTTTTTTTTAATAAAATAAACTTTTTAAAAAAATAGCGGAACATATAAAAGATATCATTAAAATTTATCAAAACATAAAACTTGTTTGAAAAACATTCATCAAAATTCCAATTAAATAAAAATAAAAATCGTTAATTGATTTCAAATCATTTCTACTTTAATTTTAGTTACATTCTAGTTTAGTTCTAATGCAGTTCTAGTATGCCATTATTTAATAACATTTACTCTGACACAAGATACCTATGTTTAGGTATAATGATAACTGTATTTGCCACTCTGTGATCTTACAAACCACAATTGAATAGAGATATGATTTATTTTTTATTATTCGTTTTTTTATGTAGCAGAAGGAGTTTTAAAAAGGTTCTCAAATAAAGCCCCAAACTTCTCATATACAAATAATACAAATTTCAATTCGTTTGGTTGTCCTACTGTCATACGCAATTTGTTGATTTGTACTACTATAGATCTCCTTCGACTAAAACCAGCTTGCTCTCTTTAAACTTTAAACTCGAGCACCTATGATATCTGAATACTTATTATCAAAATTATTAGATCACTTCAATTCTTTTTGATCTGATGTGCAATTTGGTTTTGAGTAGAGCTATTTCCATCTTACATGCAAGGTTGCAGATGCAACTAATATCTGTGAATATCTTGGAATTGACAACTCTTGTCCACCTTTTTACGCTGATGTTGATTTTCAATTTATTCATCCAGAAATTTCCATTAACGTCTCTAACGTTGACAAAAATCTATCCCAACAAAAACAACTGCTTTGCACTAAATTGGTTTGAAGAAAAAAACTCTAAAAAAGATATTTTAAATCAATTTTTTTTTTAATACCTTTAATGAATTGCTTTCGCTTAAAAGGTGAAAATTCTGTGTACAAATTATTATTGGCATAGAAATATTATTTCAATTTTTTTTTTTAATTTAAGAAATTTTAATTTAGAACTCTTCAAATATTATAGAATTATATTTTCTTTTATTATCAGTCTCATTTCAATTAACTCTTTCCAACAGATGAAACGTAAGTGCATATGTTTATGATATCCACATGTGCACGTTTAAAATTGCTTTATATTTCTATGCCCTATAATATCTAGTGTGCCTTTTAAACTGATCCAGATACAATTTTAATTTTATTAAATGTCACTGCATGGGTTTAAAGTTCAACTCGATTTTTTGCCTCAACCCCATTCTTTGTGTAGAAGACCACATTGTGAAATGTAGGTTTGATTTATAAATAAAAATAACAAAACTGCAGGCTAAAAGCCTCTAAAGTGAAAACACACTCAGAGACACACACACTCAGTTATATCTCTTCAATTTTGTATTGCCGCTTAAATAAAGAGAAACACAAGCAAAAGCGCTAAATTCAGCTGTGCCAAATCTTATATACCCTTCATTACATGTATTTATGTACGTATGTATTTAAGGTATTAAGAGTCTCAGAAAACTTGATTTTTTTTAAGATATTAATTTTAGTCCATATAGGTTTTTCGCCCATATCTTTGCTGATTCTGGACCAATTATTAATTTCCTTTTTTAATTTCTTAAAAAGGCATGTCTTACACACAAATATAACAATTTTTGTGTAAAACAAAAAAGCAACAATTTCGGGGAAATTTCTGATTGTTTGATACCAGCAACGGGTCCGTACAACATCAGGGAAATGTGAAAAGTTGATTTCAACAGACGGGCAGACGCAGACATGGCAAAATCGACTTCTCTATCTATAAGGATTATAGAACAGAGTACATATACAGAATGGAGTCGCAAATGATTATTGTTGAAACTACAAACGGAATGACAAACTTATATGTATCCTTGTCACCTGTGGTGAAGGGTATAAAAATATAAAAGTGTCATTGGGTAAATGATAAAAAATGAAGAAATTCAAAACAAGTTGACAGTCATGTTGTGTATTTTTCTAATATCTTTTCTATTTCCGTTTTAATTGCTTACGCTTTTGCCTACTGTCGTATACACTATGTTGTGAAGGGGTTGTTGTTGTTTGGTTTTAGTATATAACGATTTGATTTGTTTTTTATAAGACTAAAAAAGGAGAACTTGAAGTAAGTAAATAAGTTGTGTTAGAGTTGTTGTTATTATCTGTTTCAATTGCATGTTGTAATAACCAGCGTGTGTGTGTTGTGCATAGTAATTTTTTTAGGTAGAAGAAAAAATATATTTCTTATAGCAATAATGGGCAAATATATATAATTTCAGAAATCGCTTTTTTTATTACATACATTAATGATTTTGTATACCCTTCACACACACACATGTGGTAAGGGTATATATAAGTTTGTCATTCCGTTAGTCATTTCTTCAATATTCAATTGCGACCCTCTAAAGTATATATATTTAGGATCCTTATAGACATAGAAGTCGATTCAGCCATGTCCGTCTGTCCGTCAGTCCGTGGGTATATTGAAATCAAGTTTACGTAGCTCCCATAGGTCACATAGGATTGTATGTGATATCAAACCGAAAAAACCGGTATTGAAAACTGGCAAGATGCATCAATAGCCGGCTGAGATATAAGCAAAAAAAGACGCCTGTTTTTTTTTAATTAAAAATTATTCTTTTTTATATGTAAGACATGTCTTTTTGGGAATTTAAAAAAAAAAATTCGATTTTGAAGCAAAATAAATTTTTTTTGTATGTTTTTCACACAAAAATGATTATATTTGTGGGTAAGACATGTCAATTGGAAAAAAAAAGCAAAAAATAATTTTTTTTACACAAAGATTATTATGTTTGTGTGTTTTGAAGGAAATTAACTAATATACACACAAAGATACACGTAGTAAAGGGTATATAAGATTCGGCATAGCCGAATATAGCGATCTTACTTGTTTTTTTTTATAAATACCATAAGTTTATAAACTTAGAAAAAAAAATTTTACTCTTAGAAAATAACAAAGAAATAATTTTTTTTAGATCCAATTTTATTTCTAAAAGATACATATTTATGCATGTATATTTATGTAAATAGGTATTTGTATGTATCAAGATACAAAGTAAATGTAGTTACTTTTTCTATCAGGCAAGTAACAGCAGGATGATAACACATTTACATTTGCACAGTGGATTATGAAAGTTACAATTATCTTTAATATGTTTGTTAGTCATTTTTAATTTTTTTTTCCTTTTGAAATTTCTACAGATTTATTTTAAGGTCTTTTTTAATTAATTCACAGTGAAAGATAGAAACTTTTGTATGTAAACCAGATTTAAAATAATAATTCATATGCTAAAGAATTTCTGAAGGGATTTTATTATCCATAAAATAATTATTAGAGACATTTTTATCCGTTTAAAAAATTTGAATAGAACTATTAAATGCTTTAAAATTCTACGGAAATTTTGTATTACTTCATAGATTTTAACTGGTTAATAAGTTATTATGCATATTTTTCTTCAAAATTGATGTTAATCTGCTTAACATTTTTTTAAAAAAACTTATTCACTTCAGGATTTCTAAGGATTTTAATTTATAAGTTTCACAATTTTCATAGATGATATTTGATTTTTCTATTTAAAAATTTCTTTAGCAGTTTTTTATTTGTTAATAAATTTCAATTCAATATTGTTTCTGAAATATTTTATTCCTTAATTCTTATTTATTTTTGTTAACTAATAATCATTTATTTCTATTCGTCAAACATTTGACAAAAATTTTGTAACTTATACTTTTCTATAAAGAATCTGTTTCTTCTCCTAAGTCAACAAAAACTGTTTATTCTTTTAAGAATTCTCTTAGAAATGTTTATATCTTAAACATCTCTATAGAAATATTTTCAGCTCTAAAAAAATATATAATTTAAATGCTTCAAAAAATCTCCAAATATTTTATATCCTTTAAATATTTTTTGTGAAAATGTTATATTATTTAAAACAATTTTTGAAAATTATTTTTATTAATTTTTTTTTTAGACAATTTTAACTCGAAAAACAACTCTATATATATTTTGTACTCATTAAAAATTTAAAAAGAAAAACTTTTTTGTATTCTGGCTTGTTATAATGTTTGAAATTTCTAAGAAATTTTATTTTATTTAAGATATTCAATTAAAAATAATTTGGGAAGTAAATTTTTGCCAACACTAGCCGAGTGGAATGCATTTTCGAAACCAGCTACGATTTCATCATCAGCACTCTCTTTCATCGGTTTTTTAGTGTTGGATGTCAATATCATCTATATCAACTCCCAGCTTATTAGGAAATAGAATATGGAAACTGATAGTCGCCTATATTCATATTTTCTACCACTAGATGAGCGAGAACAAAATTTACCACAACAATTTTTTTCTGCTTTTCTTTTTATATTATTATTTTTCATATTCACTCGGCTAAGCTTACTTTCAAATTATTATTCAAACAAAATTTAATTTCTTAGAAATTTAAAAAATGAACTTGAGCCAAAATAAAACTTAAAATAATTGTCTTAAAACAAATAGAAAACAAAAACATTTCAAATTCTAAGAATTAATTTTTGCGTAAAAAAATCTCCATTATGGAAAGATTTTAACGTTTATTATTTTAAATCTAACTTTTTGCCTGTTAAAATTATTTAGAGAAATTTTTTTTTTATTTGTTTCAATTAAAATTATTATCTGATATAGAATAATTACCAACAGCCAATAAATAGTTTTTATTAATTATATGGTTTTAACAGTTTGTCTAAGAAAATTCCTAATTTGTTAAATAATATTTTATCTGTGAAACTCGTTTTAAATTATTTAAAAATTCTCTAGAAAAATTACACAAGGCAACAAAATTGAAAAAATTTTAAAGGCTTTTCAAGCCACTATGCAATTTTGATGTATTGTGGTTGCAGTAGTATAAATATCGTCCAAATTTTAAATTCAATGGTGAAGTTTTTTTTTTAATTTTTAAGTAAAATTTAAGATTTTTTAGAAGTTTCTCCACATAATTAATAATAACTCGAAAAAGGTTAGGCCGATATTATGAAAATAAACTTAGGAAAATTTAACTCTAAATAGCCTTTAATCCATTTATATATATTGTGTTTTAATCGGCTCAGTAGTTTCGGAGTTATAATAAAAAATTAAACCAAAAACAAATTTTTTTACGTAAAAATAGCAATTTTTTTTTGTTTTAAAAAAATAATAAAAAATCGAAAACGGCAAAAATTGTACAGATTTATTGTTTTATCGCAAAGGTACATGTAATAACAACAAAATGAAATATCGGTTATTAAAATCAATTGACTATTTTCGAATTTATTCACAATTAAGTGAAATCGCTCATTTTCACAAAAATTTAGTCAGTCGTCTTGTTTTTGCTTATATCTCAGTCGGTTATTGATGGATCATGTCAGTTTTCAATATTAATTTTTTCGAAAGTATTTCAAAAAGTTTAATATCACATACAACCCTGGATGACCTATGGGAGCTACGAAAACTTGACAAACGGGTAGACGGACAGACGGTTATCGGATCAGACGGATATCTCTGTTGTAAACCTTTTTTTTTTGACATTATTCTACATTTGTTATTAGTTAAGTCGCCACTTAAAACTACTGTCTTTAGATAATATCATTTGTATTGTTGTTTTTTTATAGTTTTCTAAGCCCTTTCTTTTTGTTTTATATGATTTTGTTAAGTTTAATTTAGTTTTCTGTGTATAATAAACAACCAATACACTCGTACAATATTTATATTCCAACAAGTTTGCTGTAATAGTTTCTAGACTTGCATTATTTATGCAAATATATAAATCAGAACTTGATAAATTACAAAAATGTCCTACATTCTTTGTCAACATCCTAGTTTGCAAGTGTTTTG
This sequence comes from Paykullia maculata, assembly GCA_003055125.1. Lineage (NCBI taxonomy): Eukaryota > Metazoa > Arthropoda > Insecta > Diptera > Rhinophoridae > Paykullia > Paykullia maculata. The sequence goes on along the minus strand of NDXZ01005287.1, from coordinate 35,032 downwards.
AGTCTAAGCTACATTTGATATTTGTTTTATTGTATTGTGCTTTGATTGTTTTACCTTCAGCTTATTAGTGGGTTTAGTGTGAGATGCAAAAAGTAATGGCAAAATGCAAATGAGAATAAAAGTAAAATACACCAGATTACAACTGCAACTGTGTAAAATCTCACATATAAAAATGCTAGCTTTTTAACAAAGATATAACTTCTTTCTTTAGATATGAGGGATTTACACGCAAACGTATCATATCATAATGTCATATGTCCTAAAAATTTTAAATAGTTTAAGTTGCTTTTCATACTAAAAGTGTCCTTAAATCATATGACTCTGTCTGCTATGTTTATTGTGCTGTCGTAAATTATCCAAAGCCGAACGGGAAAAGCAACAACAAAGTACTTAAACTATTTTAAGTTTTGATATCATAATTAGCTTGTGAATCCCTCAATATTGTTTTAACTTTTGTGTATTTTTTTT
>NDXZ01005287.1:0-34527 GCA_003055125.1 Paykullia maculata | reverse complement strand
TTTATTTGCACAAAAGTTTTCAAAACAAAGTTTTTATTTATTCTGGCTTAAGTTCATTTTTAAATTTCTTCATTATGAAGAAATTAACTTTTTTTGTGAAAATTAAAGGAATATCCTGAAAAAGTAAGTTTCCCGGCACTAGCCGAGAGTTTTCAAACCAAAAATGCATTGAATATTGAATACCACTACTATAGTGGCTTGCTTTACAAGCACAACAACTTTTCCTCCTTTTTTCTAGAGAAAAATTACTTACTGCCTGACAGCTTCATTGCTGGAATGTATTTATTGTAATAAAGTTTTTTTTTCGAGTTTCAACTTTAAATAATAAAAGTCATTGTTGCATGTTTTGGGGATTTCTTCGTTTAAAAAACATATAAATAAATGGTTTATTTAAATATTTAATTTTATTAAGCCATGGCTAAGGCATTTAAGCCATTTTCAAATGTATACATATACAAATGCAAGTAATTTTTCATGTAGTATGACAAATTAAGAGAAATGACTCAAAAAACGGAAGACAAACTAATTTCAAATTAAATGAGTTTTTTTTTAAAAGAAACGTTGAAGAATGTAGAACAAAGTCAAATGAAATATTATGTTGTATTTAAATCTAAAAGATTTACAAGGAAAGTTAAAATGATTACATTGTCTTGTCAGGACATTTAGTTAAGTTTAAGTAAACTATGTTTTTGGAGTTTTTAGATAGTCTGTGTATCTGTATGTAATTAGTTAATGTTTTTTTTTTTAATTTTATCTGCTACCTTTTCCATAGCAGTTTAAAAAAATCTGCCAAAACATCGATCGTAAAGCAGTAAGAAATATAAAAAAAAATACCTGTATAACCAACCATTCACAAAGAAAAATAAGCCAATTATTCAAGAGGCCTTAATAAAATTCTAATAAAATTCTCATTATCTTATCAGCAAATAGTTTGTTGTTGTTAAACACCTGCTTTCTCAACAATTACAATTTAATGCCGGTAGAAAAATTGTTATTATAAATTTTATGAAAACGTTTACGTTTTTCGAATTTCAATATTTTTTTAAATTTCTTGAATGAAGTTCACCGATTTTTTTTGTGCCAACTTTTTATCCACGATTCCTGTGCTTTTCAAACCCCCCTAAGGCAATATACATTAATAAATACACTACAACAAAACAAGCTATAATCAAGCACAATCGAAAAATCAATGCAAAGTACACAATAAAGGTCAGTCAATGACATATAATAAAGGCATCAGCCACAAGAACCCAAAAATATTACAATAAACGCCATCGCCAACAAAAACATAAATTAATTGTTATTTTACATACAAATAAATAACACAAAAAAAAAAAGGAAACCAACCACCGACAACAAATTGATTGTTGGTTATGTTCGTTCCTTTCTCCCTGCAATATTTAATAATATTTCTTTATTAAATCTGGTAAAAAAAAAATGTTGTCATTGTTTCAAAATTAAATGAACCTACATGTGAAAACCACTCCAAATTAAATATGCTCTTACAATGCTGAGGAGGTAAATGTACTATAAAAAGAAAATTATATTTACTGCCTGGTTTTCTAAATGCGAACGACATTTTCTTTCGAATAAATATATTTAAAACAAAAAAATTAGTTTAAATTTGTTTTGGCTTAAAAAAAATATATTTATTCGAAAGAAAATATCGTTCGCATTTAGTGAACCAGACAGTTAAAGTTATCAAATTTCGGATGTTTGAAGTAAATATATTGAAAAACTGTTCTATATTCGGTCATGCAAAGTCTAAAATATACTTCATATATACAAAGAAAAAAGTTTAAAAAAAAACGTTTCCACACAAAACTGGGAAATAACCAAAAAAACTAAAAATAAACAAAATTGTGAAAGTCCTACTTTGTGCACTGTGGCTGTGTTTCTCTCAATATAATATTCTGAAAGCTCAACTCCACCCCTTTAAATATTGTTTTCGTGTTGTTATAATGTTAATCGCTCATATTTTTGCATATAACTCTGCTTCTACTAAGCCAATTGGCTTTCTTTTTTCGTTTTAAAAAAGTTCAAAAGTTTTAACACACTTTGTAAGAATAAAAAAATATTTTTTCATATTTTAGTCCAAATATTATTTCATATTCTTTTTTCCTACTAAATCAATTTAAATAATCGTTTGCTAAAAATTAGCTCGCAGCAATTGTTAACTTCGTGGTTTAACTTCATATAAATCAGTTTAGTACTTTAAACGTATTTAAAAAAGATTGCAAACATTGTTAAAGGTTCTTGAACATTTTGTTTTATAACTTTTTTACAACTTCACCAAACTGCCTGGAAAAGTTCTAATATCTATTCGCAAGAAACAAGAATATAAATTTTCTTGAGTATTTAATAAATAATTTTTAATGTAGCATACGGGATGTCACCACTGTTACTGGAGGGTATAATATAATTGGTAACACCGTCCACTCTGTCAAAGCCCAGACTTAGACAAATTGCCTGCCTATAAGTCGGCTTGTTTTTTTTTTTTTTGCTTAAAAACAAGATTTATTTTAATTTTTAGTTAAGCTTTTTAATTATCAGACCATTCTTTACATAACGTTGAGCGTTGGGTTGACTGGCGCTTATTGTTGATACTGAAGCGGCCTTCCTACATAAATCAGAGCGATAAAGTTGCGTCACGAACAGTAATGCTACTTTTACCAATAACAAAAATTTGCACTTCCTTATGCGCTGTCAAAATCAGATTGCAAGGCGTTGACGCCACGCTAATTTTGTATGCTTCATGGGCATGAACATATTTTAGAGAGGAACAACGCTTAGAGCGCTGATTTAGGTTTGGCAGTAAACAAAAATTTGTTTATTTATTCTGTCTCAAGATTATTTTTTATTTATGTTTTGTGTTTTAGTTTTTTAATTAATTTTAAAATTCTTAGGAAATTAAATATTGTAACCGAATTGCCGCCTTCGATCATATTTTCTAAATTAATGCTTTTGTTTTAACTTCATTAGATGATTAGATAAAATAAAAAAATTATGTTTAATTAAATACAAAAATAATCAAATAAAAAAAATATTGTATTTAAGTTTTATATAAGCTCTTACTCAGATCTTATTTAGTTTCAGTTCAGTTTTCGTTAAGTTTCAGTTAAGTTTTATTTAAGTTATAATGCAGTTTTGGTTAAGTTTGAGTTAGGTTCTAAATCGGCTTTATTTTAGTTCTTTTTTATTTCTGTTTTTATCATCATCATTGCATTACCCCGATAGGTACACAAAATTAAGGTTGTACATACTCGTACTCACATAATGATGAATATGGATGTTTATGAAAATTCAATTATTTTTTCCATGGACTAAATAACTAAGTTTGCAAATAGCCTCGGTGCATAGTTGAAGTTTGTACATGTATTTATAATTTACACGTTTTACTATTGCATCAAAAATAACCCTTTTAAAGTTGCATGTTGTTTTGTTCCATATCCCCCCCATTTCATTGCCATAAATGGCTTCCGGTTAAAGTTTTGAATTGGTTTTTTTTGTGCTAACGCTTGGCTTGAAGTTTTTTTCTATGATCTTGTTGTAGTTGTTGCTAAATTTGTTTTTCTACCTTTTAACCATTTTTTTATGCTCTGCCCATCAGCCATCAGAACTTGAAATATTATTTGTCACACTGAATTGGATTTTCAATTTCAAATGACTTTTTTTGTTCGTTTTTTTTTTACTGTTTTAAATTTATTTTTAACGTAGTTTTAGCATAAATTGTTAACGGAATAGAAGCAACAACAACAAAAATAATAAAATTGAAAAACTTTTAGGTTACTAAAAAAACATCAGCCCTGAACTGGAAGCTTTTAGCAAAAAATATTTCAATAAAGTTTAATTATGTTTTTTAATTGAAACCATTTAACGTGAGGTAACACATAAGCTGGTATTAGATGTGATACTTAAGGTGGCTTCAGACTATTATACAAGTCTTAAGATTTTCATTGGATTTTGTAAGAGCAAAATCAAATCAGTTTTGTTCTGATTGTCAAAAAAGTCAGATAGAAAATTTTCTCATTGCATTTTGTGTCTTAACTATCACACTTCAAATAATCACACACGGCAAAGTACACAACAACAGCTTTTTATATTATTTTTGCACACAACTCTGTTTCTTTTTTGGTGTAAAATCACAACTCTGTTTTTGTTTTTGCTGCAAAATAAAATGAAAAGTCTCAGCGTTTAGAAAAATTTCTAAAAAGGGTGAGAGCCCATACGACTGTCAAACTTTTATACGTATTTTTTGACATTTCATTACATATTTTCTTCACATTACTATACTTTCTTATTTTATTTGAGTTTTTGACATGTCGAATTACTCAGTATTACAATGTAAAGCGACCTTAAGGGAACAATTACGGTTGATACTGTCAGAGTGTGTTGAAATATTAAATTTTAAATTTGTTCTTTGTTGATTTGTAAAATTGAACTGGAGATCTAGAGCGCATTGTTGTGGTCTTTTTGATAATAAGGGACAAAACAAGTGTGTAAACAAATGAAGTTCATTATTTAAAATATGTAAGAAGTAATTTACATATCAGAAAAAAAGTGGTAGAGTAACAACAAATAAATCAAAATTTACTAAAATAAATATCAACAAAATGAAATAATTATTGTTTCTTACACCAAACATACATATAAGAAAATTATAGTCAATCACGCCCGATCATGTTATACTTACGGTGACCATCCATTCTGTATTATAGAGAACAGTACTTTATTTGATGGCTCTGTTGTGTATAAATTATTCGTATGTAAAAACCCTTAAAATGTTCTGTATTTTAATTCGAGTTCATTATTTGTTCTGTATTTTAAAAGATTAAAATTATATTTTGTTAAACATGTTAACATAACCTTTTTTAATAACATATTGTAAGATAATACAGTTTTACGTTTGTATGTACATATGCATGTATTTATAAGGATGTCCGAAAGGTAGTTAAAGTCATAGTTTTTTCGCCCATATCTCTGAAATTTGGGCCAATTAGTCAGTTTTTTTAAATGACAAATAATACAAACATGTCTGTAGGTTGACATTGATTTTCGTGTAAACATTTCAGAGATGAAAAAAGTCGTTGTTTTATTTTGCTTACCAAAACAGATGGCAGCAATAATTTCGACATTGTTAAAGTATTTTTGCAACAACAACTTAATGTGGTTTTTATTTTGTTATATTTGTTGAAGCGTCGCTATTTTGAATCACCTTGGGGTGCCGTCTATCAATGAGTTGAGGTACTAAAAAAAGTTCTATGGCGTGAAGTTCCATCTTGGGAAGATGTTGAAAATAGTTTAATTATTTTTATGAAAAAAAAATTACACATACACAATTATAAAAAGGAATCAGAATAATAAGTCCGTAGAAAAGCGTTAGGTAGCAAATTTTTATACATTTTAAGAAGTGATAAAATATTTCATTCTAAAGGGTATTTTCTGTTTTAAATATCATTTGAACTGCTGAAAAAAACCCCAATTAAAAATGAATACCATTTTGGCCATTTAAATAACAAAATTAAACTATAATTTAAATTGTATCGAATTTAAAAATATTTAAAATAAATTGTTCTGTATTTTAATTAAAAAAATATGGTGACCGTAGTTATACTCTTCCCCGTAATATATAAAAAAAAAGTTTTTGTAAACGGTAAATTTGCATTACCATTTAAGCATTAAATATTATTCATCGAAAAATCAAAATATATCTTTAAAAGTTTAAGTTATAAGTTGGCTGGAATCAATAATTTTGTCAATTTTATTTGCTTTTAAGTGGTTTTGAAGTATCACTATCACAAAATATGATACAAAATTAGAGTTTCCATCACCACTGAATATTTAGATGGTTTCTGAGACTGGACCCCATAAAGAAAAAATCCGTAGACAGATTTCATTTAAAATACAAATTTGTTGTGATAAATTTTATCAAAGTAATAATATTGGTAACGGTTTTTTATTTATAAAGTTGATTTGCGGGGACGGGCCTTTTATGTAAAATATGGCGAATAGATGGCCGATTGCAGTCAATTTGTTGGGAAAATTTGGGTATCATTGGGGATTGATCAAAATTATCCGTCACTTTTTAATTTTCTTGTGGTGTACTGCATTTCTCTCTCTCTTTACGCTCTTTTAGTAGCTGGATGTAGTGGACTTCTCTTAATGTTTTTAATTCCAAAAACATCATTAAAAGCACTTAATACACTCATCACGTATTCTTGTATAGGGAATAAAAACAAAATAAATCCAATGTTATACTTTAATATTTATACTTTTATCTGAATAACTTATACACTTTAATATGTTTTTCTCTTTATGCTTTTTACTTTAATTTTATAGGTTGTTATCCTTAATAAAGCACGTAAATGTAAAAGGCCAAAGGCATAACTTTAAGTTGTTATGTTAAAATTTGATGTATATATTAATTACATATAAACCCTTAACAGTTAAGAAATTCTTAATTTACTCAAATATCAATTTTAAAATACATTAAATTTTAAGTGGCTTCAAACGGAATAGCAGAAAAGTTGAGTTGAAAGATTTAATGATGTCATAAGCAGATACAATATTAATAATTTCCCTAATTTAAATAATAATTTTTACAGCTGTGGCAAATTCAAAACTTTTTGAAAGTAATTACAAGATAAAACCCGATACCTACAAAAGTTCTTACATAATTTATATGTATAAGGCCATATTAACCATTAACTTTTAAGCCCTTGCCTGCTTTGCAACAACTAACAACTAACATTAGGTTAATTCCCCAACATTTTGTATAACTTTGAAGGCCAAAAAAATATTAATAGTTTTCAGACAGTTATTTTAAAAGACATAGATATTATGATATGGCCATTACAATGATTTTATATGAAAGAGAGTTTTGCTATTAAAGTGATAGGCTCCGTTCACTTTTCGTAGATTAACGCAGGTAAATAAGGCAAATAGAAGCCAAAGACATTGTTTTATTGTCAGTTGATGGCTTTTAAAGTTGCTAATTAGTGAATAGAATTTAATGTCGGCATATTTAAAACCTCATACCTTAAAAGCATTCTGTGAATTAATTTTATATTATTGTTTATTTATATTAATTTGTTTTTTTTTATTTCGTTTAATTTTTTATTACATTTTATTTTTATTTTAAAATTTTTTTTTATATAAAGGAATTCCTTTTCAAATTAAGGTTGGTTTAGATTTTTAAATTTGATTTTCGTAATTCTCAAAAAGCATTTAAACACTTTTTAACAGTATAAGAAAATACACTTACAGAAATCGATACATAAATGAAACAAGAAACTATATATAGTTAAATTTTACACCTTATTTTTTATTACGCTCTCTAGCATAAACAAAAATTTAACGACTGTATTAACTTAAAAATAAAATAAAAAAACGCGGTTAAACTTATAGTGGGTGTATCAAGGATAACGCACGTTTGGTTAAAAAAATAAATCATGGGTTTGCTGGCGCATTGGCGTTCTTTTGTCTAGGTTTAAATTATAATTTTGCCTAAATGTGGCTGAATTTTTGTTTTTTTTTTTGCTGATGCTGTGTTTAATTTTTCCCAATGTTACATGGGTGGTTGGCTTTAAATAACTCTATAAAAAAGAAACTCTACATGATCTAGACGTAAATGTTAAGCACCAAAATGTGAGAGTACTCGACCACAAAATTTACATGCATTAATTAAATTGTTTCAAGGGCTATTTGACGTTTGGCATAGTCTTGTTAAAACCAGATAATATCCTCGTTAGTATAATCTAATTAAGTTAATAATTTGTTTGTTATCATGTCCTAAAATTGAAGGCTGTATTTTCACAAAAGTATGATCTGAAGATGCCTTCAGCCCAAAATGTGACCAAACATTAGTATCCTGGGGACGCATACATTTTTGCAAAAAAAAACATGTGGGTTCTCTGAACCGCCAACCGTTTGAACAATTAATAAACTGTCATCAGATAAAATGATTTTCTTGAACAAATCAACATCAACCTGATGACGTTGGCTAACTACCACAAAAAAATGATTTTCACTTGCTCAGATGTAGGGTAAAGAGGAAGAGGTAAATATATAAAAACAAATCAAATGTGGAAAATTACGTTTAACAAATTTCCCTTAAAGTCAAATATATTTTGTGTATTTCAGTAAGTCTAAACTCAATAAGATAACCTTAAAATTTGCTACACATTAACGAACTTTAAAGTGATTGTACAAAATGGTTTTTAATTTTTTTAAAATAATTTTTCTAAAACTCAATTTTTTTGTAACAAATATGAAAAATATTATGATTTGCTTTGTTCCGCTCAGTTAACAAAAGTTTAATCAAAATGTTTATTTTTAGTTTCAATCAAAGAAACTAACTGTTTATTTTTTTTTATTTTGGCATCAATACCACATTTGTTTGTTTGAATTTTGGCACACTGTTGGCTGGCTAATGTTTATAATTTTTAGGCAACATATTTTTACGAAAAAAAAAATTATAAACATCACCAACAGTGAAGCTAGAGTGTTTTCATAAGTTCAGTATCACTCGTGTTACACCTAGAACTATTTATTTGAGACTCAAGATAGTATATATTTTTCTTGTCTTGTTGCTTTTTGTACCGATTTGGCCATGTCTACCTGTTTATAAAAATGTTAACAGTTTCCTAAGCTACTAAATAGATTGATATTAGTAATTTAACCACTGCGATTTCGATCGCTACAAACATTTACGTAAATCGATAAAGTAAAAATAAGAGATGTTAAATGAAAACTAAACAAAATAAAATAAAATTTAGCGAACGTATTAAGCACACATCGATGTTACTTTATTCCAAAAAACTAATAATCAACCTTTTAAAAAATTACATACATAAATGTTAATACAACAAACTTCTCTTTTTATGCATTTGGTTTTAAACGTATGCCCGCACCCAAACACAATACGAACGTGTACACAACTAAACGTCAATGTCTTGCCAGTATTTAGTGCTGATAATTAAAATTTGAATTAAATACAACTTCTATTTTACCATTTAAATTAACTTGAAATTTAAAGTATTGAAAGAAAAGGAATCAAACTTCTAAAATATTGCTTTGGAAGGAAAAGTGATTAAGTTTTTTTGCAAAAATACTAGGCTTTATTCGACCACCTTAATCATAAAGCTTAACTGAATAGAAACTGAAGCAGAACTATAAATTAAACGAAATCTTAACTAAGTAAGAACAAAATTTTTACCATAAAACTAAATTAATTGCCTAATTTTTATACGAAAAAAAAACAACAAAGTTTTTGTATAATAACCTTGAAAGGAATTATATTGAGCTTCTTTTTGGAGAAGCCAGTAAAATCACCATTGAAAAAAAAATAAACGTATTTTAGCTCTAATTGAATGATTTTTTTTATTTATTAACACGTTGCCCTTAAACACTTGTAACTAAGTTAACCAACCAAGCAGCCAGCCAGCCTTTAATGCTTTATAATTCTACTTTTAATTTTAAGAGTAACTCAGCATCATTGAGAAATTTAAGTTAGGTTTTTTTTTGGGTAATAAAAATCTTTAACTGTTTTCCTAGCATTTTTACTTATTACGTTTTACCTGTATTCGCATAAAACTCACATAAAATATAAATGTTTAAATGCGTTCCAGGGTAGGTTGATTAGAAAGTTTGCTAAGCAATGCTGTTATGTTTGTATTCTAGTTGTCAAATTTCATTTAATTTACCGGCATTAATTTTTATGAAACGTTTAACAAAATTTTCTTTTTACTTTGAAAAGTTAAAAAAATGTACTTTAGGAAATGTGCGCATGTCTGGTAAATGTATTTGAAAGATGTATGTCTATTTATTAAAGATTTTTACATCATTAAAAATTTCATATTTTATACCTGTTCGTTATCTTTTAATATATGCATATGTCTGCATAGGAATTTTAGCCTTCTTTGCCAAGTGTTTTTTTTTTAACAACTAAAATCCGTCTTGAAAAATTATTTATATTTAAATGACATATTCCATTATGCTCCCTTTTACTTTGATATAATTTGTTGAAATGTGTAACACAGCATATGAAGAATTAATACTTTTAAAATGAGACAATTTATAGTGAGATATAAATAAATATTAGCCGTATTTTTTACAAGGTGGCAGCGCTAAGGTAACAAATACAACAATGCAAAAAACATCAATTTTGCTTTTGTTAACGTATTTGACAACTTCAACAACTAATACAACAGGCAAAATGTAAACAAATTGCTTATAAAACTAAAATTCATGCATTAAAAGGGTACTAAAATTAAAATAGAGCGAAAATAATCAGCTGTTTATATAATGTCAGCTTGTAAAAAAATATACTCGGGGCAAAAATAAAAATTTTTGAAAATGTGACTGTGAAAACTTTAAACAATGTCATTAGGTAAAAAAGTGTTTAGTAATCTATTTTTGAAAATGTTGGCATATTTTAAAAACATATGGCATATTTGACAACATATAATATACGAGGGCTTAAACAAAAGACTATAAGATCTATACAATTGGAATGAGTATAGTTAAGTACTTGTCTTTTGGTTGTTTTTTGTTTTACCTTTTGAAAATTGCATTTTTTTTATATAATTGTTTCGCAACACAAAATCGTGGAAAAAAGAAGAATTTGTGGGCATTAAATTCAATTTTTTGTATATTAAGAGTAGCAGAGATTTTTGTGGAAAGTTTATTTAACATTCGAAAAGTTCGACTAAAGGACGAATTTTTTTGTTATGTGTTGTACCGGCCAGTCGAGAGCATGAGATTTTTTGACAAAAAGTGAATTTCCTGCAAAATGATGGTTAACGGAAATGAGTTCCCTTTTTTTATTGAAGCTCACTTCATTATAATATCAATAGAATAGCCCTTAAGCTTACAGATATAGTAAATATAATTCGCCATATAAAGAATGTTTTATACAATTTAGTGTGATTAATAAGTAATTAAAAATCTTCACGAAGAACTTCAAGTTTATTTTAAATGGATTTGAAATGAAAATTCACTTTTAACAAGTGCTCCAAATAGGTTCTATATTGTAAAGTAATAATCATTAGTAGGAATTGATGTATATATGACATATGAACATACCACAGAATATTTAAGAAACTTATTATAGTTGAAAACTTTCCTTACGATCATACCAATATAATGCATATAATTAAAGGAATCAAACATATGCTTGTCTTAATCACTTAGATGAATACCGCCAACTATAAAAAATTTGCTGTTATATTATAATTATTATTTACCACAAATAAATAAGTGATTACAACAAACATATAAATGGTTGATGTAACCATACATGTGGTTTTTCGTTTATCCGAGATTTACTACAACAATAATATGGTAATGTTGAAAAAATTTAAATAATTTGTAAATATATTTAACCATGATTTTTCATTACCTACACAATTTCTTTACAATGACGTATAAAAAAAATTGGTCACTGCGAGCCTCGTAAGTCTTTATTTATACATTATTAAATTCTTCTTAACCTGCTTCCCTTTTATGCGATTGATTTTTTAAGCTAAACAAACGGCTGCCTACTACTCTACTTTTTACCGTCTTTTTCTGTCTGAACGTTTACATTAGACAGCTCCAAAATAATCTATTTAAAACATGATTGTCATATCTTCTAATATAAATTATGCATTTTGTAAGCAAGTTAAAAGTTATCGTCAGTTCATTAAAAATTAACCTTAGAGTTAAAAAAAACAAACACATTTACACAATAAAATCTTGCTTTTTCAGTTTTTAAAAATATTTGACTTTTATGTCGTGCCATCATTTATTGTCTTTTAAATATAAGACAAAAGATACAAATCGTTTGAAAAATATAAAAGATATAAAAATTTCTCTAAAACTTTAAGGTTTTTCTACCACTTTATGCAGAAATTTAGCCATTTACAATTTTTAAAATACTATTTAAGCGCTTCCCTATATTCTATTATCCAAGTTTAACATTAAAAAATATTATACAAAAATCGGCGACGATCATATACTATTAGGCACTGTTCCCGCTATACAAATAATAACCAGACATTTTCTTCACAAATAAACGAGCGTTCATAAAAATCTTACTTAAATTAGCAACAGCAAAATCAAATGAGAATAAATAATCAAATCCATTTAAATCCTTTATTATTTTTGGCAATTTTTGTTTAAAAAATGTTTATAAAATTTAATCTCTTAAATTTAGGAGCAGTCTAATATGTGCACAAACAACTGAGCATTTTTAAGTGAGTATGTGTCTTTTTATTTAGTATGCGTGAAAAATTCTTTATTAAAAGCACATACCCACGCTTGAACGCCCATTAAAGTATTGGTTCTTAAACAGACATCAAATTTGTGTTTTAAAATTATTTAAAAAAAATTATTTATAAATTTTTTACCAGAAATATTTTTGATAAATAGCGAAGTTTACAAAAACAATATCTATTGTTTATTGCTTTTTAAATTTATATTTGGCTTTTAAAAGTTTCCATTAAATGCAAATAAAGTGAATTTTTTTATATTAAAAAATGTTTATATATATTTTTTTAACATTTTTAATTTTTCTTTAAATCAAATATCTTTTATGACTTAAACATAAATAGAAATTTGTGTTTTTGCAAACGGAGGTTAAACAGAAGTTTTAGTTCTTTTGAAACTTTAATATTTTTACTTTGGGAAACTCTGCTCTAATTCTTAGCTGAAAAACATAAAGCAAATTGTACAAAATGTTGCTGCAACGTCTAAGTGGCAGCATAAGAAAAAGCACAAACACGAATTAACAACAATCATGTTTATGCCAGCTCTTACTTTCGCTTTTAATTACTCTTGTTTAATTTTTTCGTCTTATGATTATAGTTGTTGTTGCTGGTATGTCTTATATTATTTGTAACATTTTTTTTTTTTTTGTTGATGTTGTTGTTCTAAATTATATTGTGGTACATGCAGCTGTTCATTTTAAATATGTTATACATTTTAATCTGATTAAACTCAATAGCAATAACAAAACGAGCAACTAAATACAACAATTCAAAACAATAAAGGATTTAAGAAAGAAACAAGAAAATATTCTTAAATTCCTTGTTGCTTATAAAAATTGTAATTTAAAAGTTAAAGAGCGAACACATTAATTATAGAGTGGCTTAAGGATAAATTTGTAACATAAATATAATCATGGAAATACACTTTTCAAAAAAATGCTGCTGTTTGTCTCAACTTTAAAGATAACTTGCCGTTAAGTTCATTTGCATATGTGCTAAGGGTTAAATTTCATATGTCTTGAAATATTTAAAAAAAAATAGACTTTTCTTCTTTTTTTATTAGCTCAAAGACGTTATATTTTTGAAAACAAAAAATGTTATTCATCGTATATTAACAAAATGAAATTATGCTTCAAAAAGAGTCCAAAAAGAATTCCCAAACTGTTTGAGAAAATAATAACAGACATCCTAACGCATCAAATATCAACAATTACATATATGTATATCCAATGCAACACGGCAGACCCACATCTACAAATCTGATGGAAATAACATCAATTATTAATGAAGGGTTTTGCAACAGTAGTCAAACTGATGTAATTTACACTGATTTTAGCAAAGTCTTTGATAAGGTTAACCATGATCAATTGATACAGAAGCTTAATATTATTGGATTTCTAGCTAACTTCTTGAAATGGATAAGCACTTATTTAAAGGATCGCAAACAATGTGTTAATTATAATTAACGTCGTAAGTAAGGCCAATACTAAAATACGGATCAGTTATTTGGGATCCCCAATATGAGGTGCATATAAATAAACTTGAATCTGTCAAAAACAATTTCTGATATTTTGTCTTCGTAATTTACGTTGAAACCCAAACATTAATCTACCGCCACACATAGGGGTATTTGCCAATCTAGCCGGACATTTGGTCAAAAGTGAAATTTAAGAAATGTAAAAATTTAAGTACGCAGCTCGAGAGACAACAAAATTTTGCATCGTTTAGTGAATTTTCAAGACTTTTGCTTGAGATTTTTCGTTTTGAAACACTGAAAGTTGGGAAAGTCAGGAAAGTTAAGTAAATTTCATTGGTACTTATCGACTACTTACGGTTTTGAGACGTGAATGTGCGCCATATAAAAGCCGCTTAACACTCATTAGACTTCCTACATTAAAATGTCGAAAACTGTTTTTAATATCACATTTGTCCTTAATCTTATTAATTAACAGACAGTTAAGATGTTATGTACCTTTATATATAAAATTTCGTAGATCAAACTATGTGAATTTTGATCCACTTCGAAGAATTTGTGCAGATTTTAATAAATTATATGACCAGACTGACTTCTCTGATGATGTCGATGAATCAAGAAGAAAACTGCTAGAGTATCTGAACACAGATCTGGCTGTGTTAAGATTTAAGCTCTACATCAAAATATGAATATTATAAAATTATTTACATGACATGAGAAATAAGTACAGAAGTTGGCCTTAAATAGAAGAAAGCGGAGGTGCGACTTGTGGGGGGAACTCAAACTGTAAATAGATCAATCATCTTAAATTTTGTCTAATTATATACTATAAGTTGTGAGTCAGGAGTATTTTTTTATGGGAAACGGACGAAACCACAGACGAATTATAAAAAAGTAGCATTTGTCCTTGAACACCAACATATTCAAAATTTACCAAACTTAACTCAGAAATTGATTTTATCAGCATAACTTTAGCGGCATGATAGCCTATGTATAGCAATACGCTTCTCACATATGAAATCAAATAATTCTTGTTAACCATTTTTAGTATTTTGCAATTTTATATCCATATGATTGGTTTTAATTGGTACCAATTAAAACTATGGATAAAATTATAATTTGAGTAACAAAATCTGTGTATTCGATATCTAAGTTGAACGAACTGTTTTTAAATGGCAATAACTTTTTTATACTGGAAGCACTTAAAAATTAACAACGAGTGTTGAAAGTGGATTACAAAATATAAGATTGTTATATATTTATCTAAAATTAACTCGCTGAAAATGAGTTGAGCATAAAGTTCAATTATAAGCATTTTAGAAAGATAGAAGTATAAAACAATATCTATATAATAAATCCACCATCTCTATATAATAATGCCACGCCACATATGGTTAAATTACTACCCCCACTATTTAAGTTCACATTGCAAAAATATTATTTATATTTGTTAACCATTTTCAAACCATACAAAATCAATACAAAACAATTATTGACACATAGAAGCCTTTAAGGTCTTCCGGGCCTTTTACCGCCCTTCGACTGTGGCCAATTTTATCAATATCTCTGCCAAAGGCACACAATTTTAATATTTTCATTTTTTCATTTATTTTTAAGCTTAATTTCCACAGGCTGCTGTGTCCTTGTTAGACAATATTATTTTAGTTGGATTTGTTGGCTTTTTCTATTATAATTTTTTTACAAATTTTTTTTTATTTTAAGTGGATATTGCACAGAGAAGTCATTGAATGTTCAATACCAAATAATGTAAGAATAGGAAAATGTAGTTCAATATCAAGATATGTTTTTTTGTTCGTTTTATATTTAAGCATGGAAAGTAGACAAAGTACAAACAAATTGAGCAATTTATTAAAAACTTTAACAAATTTGTATGTTATTTTAAAAATAACATAAAAATGTTCGTAAAAAAGTTAACTGGCACTTTTTCCATTCACACATCTTAAAAATATTTTATATTTTATATCTTTAAAACTTTTGGCAATTTTTACTTTAGACAAATATTTATTTTTAATTAATATAAAAAATAAGAAATTTAAAAACTTAACCTTAGCCCGAATATATTGAAATTTTATTTTAAGTTTTTTTTTTCTGAATTTAATTTTATTTTCGTTTTTTTTTATTACTCCACGTTTTATTTATCTAATTTTGTTTTATTAAAATTTAATTTAATTTAAATCTTCTCTTGAGGTTTTGTTTGGCTGATTGTTAATTAAATTCCAACCAGTGATTTATTATCTTTGACTTCAGGCAAACTTTTTTTGCAATATCTGATATTTATTAAATTATTTTAAACAAAATGTTGTTTGTTTTTCCTCTGATGTAGAAAACTAATAAGAAAGTTATAGTTGGTCAAGCCCGACCATAAATATTGTATGCCACACCAAAAAAGTAGTTTTATACTTTTTGTGCTAAACTTTTATTACGATTTATCCAATGATTTTTTTGACACAAGCTTGAACCAATAATCAATTGATCATCATCACATATTGATAGAGAGTTATTTTAACAGTTTAAACAGCGTTTAGGTGATTTTTTAGTATCAACTGTGTTACGGATCGCCCTTTGCAAAATTCAGTAGAAAGATTATTTTTCCTACTAAACTTATTTGTTGTGAATTTCATCTCAAGATAGATATAACAGATGCAACAGTTTTATAAACCAATAATGGATATATTACAGCGAAACTCCGTAGGCATATTTGTGAATATATAAAACTTGTTCGCGGTGAAATTTATTTAAAAGAAAATTTTTTGTAACAGCTAAGCCTAAACAAGAGCGGAAAGCGTTGAGTTTTATTCCGCCTGGTGCTTACGCTAAAGGTACATATATACCTAAACAAAAGCGGCAGCGCTATGTCAACAATAAAAACAGGGCTGAAAAACATCTAACAACCCTTAGCTTTTTGACCACAATTTGTTTTTTAATAACAAACAGTAAACAAAAAAAATATTTTTTAATTCAAATTTATATATAATTTTTTTCAAACTTTCACTTTTTTTGAAGTTTTCAGTTTTAATTTTTTGTCACTTGTATTGATTTACTTTTTTTTTTGGTTTGCTGCAGCCAACTTCACTTCTAAACGCCTTGTCAAAATTGGATTATCCAACCGTCGTGCCATACAAATCGTAAGGACATGAGAATTTTTGACAGCCAAAAAAACGCTTACTGCTCTTGTTTAGGTTTGTCTGTAGACGTTTAAAAAGTTTGATTTCGGAATGACGTTTGTATTAACGCTATTTGAACTGATTTTACCATATTAAATACGATGTTTTCTTAGTCCAAGTGATATGTGAACCATATTTTATAAATATAAATACTAATTGCGGCCTGTATTTTGATTAAAAGTTTAAATATATGACAGTCAAAGGTAAAGGTTAATTCACATCGGCTTGTCAACTACGATAGTGTAGGGTATCACTATATAACACCTAATTTTAAAAGTTTATTAAATAACAAATAAAAACTAGGATTTTAATGTTTTAAATTTATTTAACAATAAATAATATAACACTTATTAAATACATAAATTTTTAGTAAATATTTACCATATTTTTTGTTTGTTTAATTTAAATATTTGTATTAGAGCTGAAATGATAAGAACAAAAAGAAAAACATTTTAATTTTGTTTATTAACAAAACATATATATGACCAAATTCTATCAAATAAAAAATTAACAAAAAAATATTCAAAAAAAATGTTAAGATTTCTAAAAGGATGTTGCCAAAAAAGGGCATGGATAAAACAACCTGTGCATAAGATATTAGTAAAGACTTAACTTGAAAGGATATGCACGATATTATCTATGGAACAGTGCAACGGTGGAACGGCTCTTAAATTTTATTTTTTAAAACCTTTGTTAAATATAATATAACATCATTAATAACTGTTTTCCTTTTGAAAAGTATATTTATATGTAACTACTATATCTGTAAATAAACTCTTTGTCTTAAGAAGTTTTTAGTGCTTAGTCAGCTAAAAGTCAAAGATATGTGTGTTAATAACTGTTGTTTCGTGAAACTTTTTCATATTTAAAAATTAAATTAAAGCAGTCGTTAGCAAAAAATTAATATATAAAAGGGGCATACAATTTAAAATTTGGTGTTGTTAAAGCATTACATTTTGTTAAATTTATTTTTATGCTGTCTTTTAAATATCTTGTTGCAAAATCATGTTTCTTGCAAATGAGCACCTGCCAGCTAAAGTAATTCTTTTATTTCCCTTTTTTATTTGACTAAGTTGTTTTTAAAAAATTCCGACAATTCATAATAAAAAGATATAGGTCCAGTTTGTCATTCTGTAATTATAATTTCAACAATATTAATTTGCAATACCATAAACAACATATTCTCCCTATCCTCATAGACAGAGATATCGGTTAATTGCAATTTGTTGAGATGTTTTTTGAGATGTGGCAAAGGCCTGTATGTAGTATAAGACTATGAGTAGTGTTTAGAAAATATTGTTTAATGAATCTAGAAAGATTTAATTAAAACCCGCTTACGACATTATTTTTTTACTAAAATTTTAATAACCCTAGAAATTCTTTTGAACTTTTTGCTTATTTAAAGTGTTAAATCCCAAACATTTAGTATATCTTTTTCCTATATACAAAGGTAAATCATACTCTTATTATTTTTATTTGTAAATATGTTAATCTTTTTAACATTTTTTTTTGCTAATAAAAGCAAAAATATTAAAAAAAAGTTTGCTTATTATCTTTCCAAGCTAAATTTGATACTTCACATCATGAGCAGTCTGCGTCAGAGTAATATATTCTCAACACATAAATATTTGAGGAGTCCTCTTGTCGACTCTACAGACTTTCTAAGTATTCACATGCCTTCACTTTATATTGCATGTCTACACGCATAAAGGCACCTCTCTTTTTTCAATACCTGACTGCATTTAGGAAAACATTTTTTTCCAAATTCTTATTGTTTGATAGTTCTTTTAACGAAATTAGTTTAAGCGTAAAGTTTATATAGTCTTTTTGTTCTGCCTTTACATTTCTTGTTCGCTCTTTTTTCTTAAATGTTAAACTTAATATTAAAGGTTTCTTATACTTAAGATGGTTTATTAAAATATTATATTAATATCAACAAAAAAAAAGTTAGAAAAATAAGATAAAAGAAAAGAACATATTATTTCAAAAATAAAGCCTATTAAAAACATAAAAAACAAATTCATCAGATCTTACATTTCAAATCAAATTTTTAATTGTATTTAAAATGAAAAACAACATTTTTCTCATATCAAAATTTTCGCAAACAAAAACAAATAAAACGAATTTCCAAGAAAAAAACCAATCATATGAATATTTAAATTTCTCTTTGTCACAATATTATTCTTTAATTGTATATTTTAGTTACAACTTTAATAACCAATTTCAAATAAATATTTTTTTATTTAAATTGAAAATAAATCACATATCTGTGATTTTGCAAATGCATATGACATCCCCAAGCAAAGATACCATTTATTATTTATGCTCAAGAATAGTAATTGCTATTAATTTCTAAATGGTTTTTAAAGACTAAATATATTTAAGTAAATGTTTGCATATACTTTATATAGCCTTTTTACCATGATTTATTAAGACACGTGTAGCAAGTGACACTGAATACAAATACAAGGAAAAAACTGAAATAGAAATTACTTTAAAATTGTACTCAATTAAAAACTAATTTTATTTAAATATTTACAATTACATTTGGCAAATTAGTTATAAAATGATAATTAAACAATCTTATTTTGCCTGGGATCTGTATTAAACATTTTTGGTATTTTATAATAAATTTAGAAACCACTTACACACTTACAGGTGTCAATACATATAAAGGGTTTTCTCATAAAGGCGGGTGAATATTAAAATAAATTAACTAAAGCTGTATGCATGGTATGAAATGGTTCTTCAATATATACAAAAGGCCACTATATAAACAGCACATGAATTATGACATTGTTGGAATGTTCAAGTAGCCTAGATTGGTGGCAGGTAACCAAAAGATTTTATTAGCACTTGGCTCGTTCTGATTAAAGGTTTGAGTTAAATTGGCCTTGTAGGTATCTGTTTATTTCAGCTTATTAATTTATAAATAAAGAAAAGCCAACAAAAAAATATTTGGGGTTATATCGCATAAAATTGCTAGCAAACTCACATCACCTACAAAGAAAAATAACAAATTCTGTAGTCCCTTATACTATTGCGTTTGCTGTATGCAACAAAGCTACTTTTCCAGTTTAACAACATTAAGTGAATGTATAAAGTTTCCACGACTTTACAAGAACATACTTACACATGGACTTTTAATTTTTAATAAACCTCTAGAAAGAAATCCAAAAATATTGAATCATACAATGAATCATATTGAATATTGAATCATACAATTAATGTGTTAGTTCTAATTACAGAAACTGCTTTACAACTTAAGCAGCCATATTTTAGAAGAACGTTAGTTCATTGATATTACCCGCAATATTTTTCAGTTTTTATGAACATTAAGACCTCAAGATAAAACATGCTTTGTCGCTTAAAATTCTTTGCTCAACAATTTTTTTTTGCTGCGCATAGTCGGTGTAAAGGCTTTGATTCCTGTATCATTTGACCTTTTAAAGCAATATGTACATGAACTTTTATGAACACTTTCAGGCACTTATTTGATATTGAAAGTCGAGCTAGTTATTTTTGCATGCATAATTTTTTTAAAGTATCAATTGATCCAACTTTCCTTAATTCATCCATTTCATTCTTCGGTGTTAATGAAGTCAACTCAATAATTCCACCATATTTTGTACGAAATTTTTAAAAATGAAAATTTATTCCACAATTTTTGCTAACTCTTATAGTTGACCAGAAAGATGGTTAAAAATTAAACTTTCAGATGGAAATTGGACTTAAAATAATTTGAAGCTATCCTCCACATACATTTTATTAACAACAAATTAATATCCGTGGCAATAAATTTATAATAATGGCTTAAGTTGACATAAGTGCTTTTTCATTTTATTACATATTCTTATTCTCTTCTCCAAGATCTATCACTAAACTAAATTTCAAGTATTAAATGTCATTATTAGTAAAACTATACGCGTTTATATTTTAGCTTAAGTCTTTTTGGAAAATAATATAATCTTAACTCAACTTAAGGTAGCTACATCAATATTAAAATGTTTGAGCATTAAAACTTGTATACACTTAAGTGCAATAACTAACAGCCCATTCAAATTATTCCTTATAAAAAAAAAACCTTATATTTAACTAAGCTTTTTTAAAAATTTATGTTAAATTAGGTTTTCGGCATTTTTCAATTTAACCTAAAGCACTTATATCGACTTAGTATCAACAAAAATTATTTTGCCTTTCAATATAGTAGCTTAAGTTCACTTAAGTTTTTATTTTTCTGAAAAACCACGAATATTAACTAATAAAACGTTGTTTTGTTCTAAAAAAGTGCATCTTTTCTTGTGGCTAAAAATTTTATATAAAAACCAAACATAATTTATTTTAGACAAAACCCTAAATATCTCAAAGCTCGAAATTTCGACTTACGCCATTATGATTTATTGCCACAGATATATAAGTAACTATTTAGCAAACAAAAGATCAATAAGTAAATAGTAAAAACAGTTTGAAAAGTAATGGGATAGTAAGTAGATGTATATTTTGTATTACACAACAGTTAATTTATTTATATGTTTTTTTTTTAATGTAAAACTTAATAATTAATAAATTACACATAAATGGCCTACAATTAAAATACATACTTACATACAGATGAGATTTTAAGAAATCAATACATAAGGGCGGTCAAAGGTTGACATCGCATACTTGCAATTTTTTCTCATCAAAAGATAACGATGGCAAACGATTTCTCCATTCTGCTAATGATAATTACCATCATTAATTTATGCCAAGAAAAAAAAACAAAACTAAACGTATGATTAATATAAAATAATTGAAACTGCGTATACGCAATGAATGACAATTAAACAGAAGTAGTTTAGAACTGTAGTAAAACTAAACTAAAATTAAAACAAACTGTACCATAATTAAACAGCCTGTTAAAACATATATGTGGTATGTTAACTAAAGCCCTGACCATTATTAGATAAATTAAGATAATCAACTTAAGGTAGTCAAAAATTTCTTTAAACATATTTATGAACCTTAACCGACATTGCATCGCTTTCTTTTTTAACAAAAATTTCCCCCAAAAAAAATTTGTTCTATTTTTTAAATACGCTACTGATTTTCAAACGGAAATAATCTCTGGCCGTGTAAATATTACTAGTTTCATTTTCTTTTAATCGTCCTTTGATAAGGAATGTATACAATTTTGTTAAGTTGTTGTTGTTCGTTTGCTGATATTATATTTTTATAATTTTTTTTTTGTTTTGTTCTTCTCCCCCCAAATACATACACACATTTAAAGCGTTATTACCAGATTTTAGATAAATTTTCATCTATTGGAAAAAATATTTAATAATGGCCTGAGCAAGTTAAAAAGCAAGAGAATGTCAGATAAGGAGAGTGACAAAATGAAGAGAGCACTAAATGTTTTTGCACACTTGTTTTGCATTTATTTACTTAAGTTGTTGTATATCCGGTCTGTGTTGTGAAAAAACAGGACCTCCAAAGGTTTGTTGATTTTATGTATTTGTAGAAAACAAAATATGGTTGGATTATTATCCATTCCCTGTTTAACGATAAAGAGAACTAAATTTTATTTTCAAATAAGCTAGAGGCAATCATAAAAAAATCTGCACAACTGACAATTGTTGCAAGTTGAGTGGACTTAATTTTCTGTTTTATGGGATTCTTTGCTTGGTGTTGCTTAAGTATGGCAATTGAGTGAATAGTTTGGTTTCCTTTTTTGCTAAGTTCATCGAGTGTTTTTATTGTGTAGTATTTGAATTTCAATGAATGAAATTCTTACTAAGGTTTCAAAGTGGTGTATTTTGCAAAATTTATTATAATTTGATGTGTTTCTTTTTTTAAGAATTATTTTTGCTGAAATCATTAATTTACTATATTTATATAAGAAAAATTTCTTTAAAACAAAATGGATTTATTAAAATTAAAAAAAAAACTTTTTACCAATAATTCTTAAAATATTTTGTTATTATAAACAAATTTTGTTTGTTTAGAGAAACAATTTTATTAAATTCTCAAAAATAGTATAAATAAAAATTTTAAGACAAAAATAAAGTACAAATATAAAAGAACTAAGCAAGAATTGAATCAGAACTGAACTAGAACTTAAGTAAAACTAAGGCAAAATTTAGAACTTTGTTTACTGTTTTGTAGCTAATTTTCAGTTAAAAACTTTTGCCATTTAACAATACTAAATACTTACTAAAAAAAAACATTCAAATATCTGTAAATGATTATTACTTTTTAGCAATAAAAATAATAAAAACAAAAACAACATCAAAACAACAATAATTGCTATTTTGAACTTGACATTATAAAACCCATTTACAAGCAACGCAAATTATGTTTAAATTATTTCCAGCCACAACAGATTGCCGCTTCAACTAAATAAAAAAACACAACAAAGGAAATAGAAATGAAATGAAACATTTGTTATTGACAAAAAAAAACAATAACGGAAACAAAAGTAAATAAGGAAAAATCAAGAGAAAAACTAAATGACAAACAAATTCATTAAACAGTAGTTGTTTTATAAATTGAAGCAAAATTTTATTAAAACATTTGGCATTTTATTTATGTATCTGGTTCATTTACTAAGTTCTTATGATAATAGCAATATGCCTGTCATAGGAAGCTGAAAGTGAACAATATAAAAAAAGAGCTTATTAAGAAATCCTTAACACATACACTCTCAACTTAAATACATAAGTAATATGAAAAAAAACAAAAAACACACTTACACTTAAACAAACAACGCACAGTGAAACACTGTGCTAATAAAAAAAATATTTTATGGACCTGGCGATGGTGTATAAAACTGGAAGATTAAAGATATGTTTTTTTTAATATACTAAAACACAATTTGGTGTAGCTTTTTTTTAAACTCTTTTGTATTACTATTCTCCCCCGGGGCTAATTAGAATAGCATCATGATGAAATCTCCATCATGGTGCTAATGTCCTCGGGGCAAGAGAGGCTGCCTTAGCCTCGGGTTTCTGGACCCAAATTGGTGATCCACCAGAATCAATCTGGTACCACGGGAACCAATGAGCCCCCAGGACTTGTCCTGAACTGAGTCAGAAAGAGGTGTCAGTTTGTGCTGATTTTAGTCTTCGGTCTTACTTCGGTCGGTTGAAAAGACACTAACTTGAATGTCTGGCCCACTGTGTAGTAGGCGCAAACAATATTCTAACGTCTTCAAAACAAGAGAGACAAACAAAAGCATAAAATAATAAATATGTTTGTATATTATAGTTTTTCGAAATAAATACATAAATTTATTTTACATCTTATAACGAACTATAGGGATTATGACGACATTATATTGTGCGGAAAAAATTACGGGAAAACTGGAAACATTTAGTTTCTGGGTAAACAAACAAAAACATACCTTAAGCTTAGGGCGTATTTTGTTTATTTATTTTATATTACAATTCAGATACATATTATATGCTAACTAAATTAATTAACCGAATGAAATAACAAAATAAACTAATTGTCTGTTGTAAAGCAAGAGACTAGATCCCTTAAAGGAAATTTAAACAGCATCCGTGCTGCTACAAAAATTAGAAAAGTATATATTGAAAGACTTTAATTTAAGAATTTAACTTAAAAACTCCCCTACTAAAATCTCAAAAACATAAGTTTGGGAAAAAATCTTTATTTTCGTGAATAAATTCAATAAGAATTTATTTCTTAAAAAATTAGTTTCTTTTATTTTAAGAACGTATTGAATGGTAAAACGCAAGTTTTACTTTGTTTTTTCTTTAAAAAAAAAATTAAACCACGAACCGACCTTTATCCCCTTTAGACTTTAACATTCTTTAAATTACAAGGATAATAAAATGCAACCAAGGATCCGTATAAACTGACATTAGATAGCAAACCTTTAATGGCTACTTAGTTCTGAGAACTCGAAAATCTGTCACTTTTGGATGCTAACAAAAGAAATCAAAAAATTAAAATTTTTAAACTGACCTGAATCCTATCGTAAATATTAACCTGCTTCAATGGCAAACGGATAAAAATGCACAATTAAGGGTTAAAAAATTAGTAGAAAAAATAAAAACATGTTTATATAAAAATCTGTAGATCTTTAAACAATTCAGAAATTGTGACCTTTTTGTCGTATACTAAGCAATACCCCGAAAGGATGCAAAAAAAACTGCCTTTGGACAGGGCAAAAATGTAAATGCTTACTCATTTAAAGACCTACAAAAAAAAAAACATTTAGGATTGCAATTAATACTTTTACCAATACCAAAAGGGAGACCAACAAAAACCGATGGCAGCAAAGTAACAACATAAACGATGCCAAACTATTTCAAAGAGCTAATTAATTTCTTAACTCATATGCGCTTAAATATTTTTTTTTTTTGAGTGTACGAGTTTTTTTTTTAAAAAATTGATCACGAAACATGATCACGACAACGTTTTACAAATTAGAGTAAACGATCATCAAGTTTTGGTTTATTTTTTATCATAAAATGGTTACCGTGAATGAAAATCCTGTTCTGACAAACAAATCATGATTTTTTATCAAAAATAACATTATAATTTAAAGCATTGTTTACAGTTATAAATAACCATAAAATGGCGATCAAAATATGAAAAACTTTAATAATTTTCTATTTTTCTTCTTCTTCTAAGTGATTTCAATTGAGTGCAGAATTTGTATGTGAAATGTCAAAAGGTAAAAAAAAATTAAAAAATAATAATAAGCATTAAAAAATATAAAAACAGAAAGAAGATGAAGTAAGTACTAAAACTAAAGAGATAAGTAAAATGTTATTAAAAAATATTATATGTATACATACGAAAAAATCACAATACTCATTTAGTAATATTATAATTAGATGGAAATATGTCATTATCATATGGGACTATAATATGGTTGGGTGAGATATGTTATGGTTATACCAAATCAATTTATAGTTGTGTGGGATCATATTTTGATTAGGGGAAGTAATATTATGCTCACAAGGAAATATAGTTTTTGATCATATGGGATTATACTATGGTTGTGTGGAATCATATTATGGTAAACCGAATTAAATTTAAAGTTATGTGGGATAATACAATGATTATAAGGAACTTAATTATGAACATATGGATTTATAAAATGATTGTGATGAACTTTTTATTGATCATTGTTTAGGTGCATAATGAATTATTATTTGATGTTACTATAATTATAAGCATGAGTGTACAAAATGAATAACCATCTGTATACCTCCCATCATTAAGCTCTCTCCTTATTGTTAAAAGCTCTTATTTTTAGAGTTAATTCTAGCTTCATAAGAATTTAAAATATAATTTAAGAAGTAGTTGAAAAGTGTCGATCGTCGAATAAAGGTGAAACAATACCTTAAAATAAAACCATTGATTTTTATACACTAAAATAATATTTTTTGTGTTGTCCTTACCCCCTTCACTCTGAGGAACCCTTTACTTGACAAAGCCCAGCACTCCCCCCTCAACAATCATGAAAAATAATGCTATGATAATATATGGTTATATAATAACATTTTAATTAAACTTTTTATGATTAAGGTCGATCATTATATATTAAGCTACAATCATATAATCCAGTATCATATAATAGTATGATGCCCGCCGATTATGATCACCACAACCATGTTTTTTCTTTGCGTCTACGTGAAAAGTGAAGAAAGATTTTTCTACCTTCCTATAATGTGCTTCTATTTTACTTTTACATGTTGAGTAGCCCCCCTTTTTGTATAAAACATAATAAAATTTACGAAAAGGGAGATTCTAGAAAACTCACTTGGGTTACGAAAAATTGAATTGAAGAAAAATATGACAAATTAATTAATCTTATAAAAGTGAATCCAAAATCGAAAAACTAGAAAAAACCGAAAAAAAGAACAACGCAAATAAAAGCCAATATTACTTTAGAATTTTATAAGAAAATTTGTGTAAAATAATTGCAAGCTTCAAATTAACAATCATACCCTTTTATTCAGCTGCGTATCCAGTTTGGAGAATTAGGAGTCTTACATAAAACATATAACTTAAAAAAATAGACCTTAAAATTTTTGTTAATTTATGATTACAAATACAAATTGATCAACAAATATAATAAAATTACCACTATATTACTTTAATCGTTTGTGGGGATATCCTTTTCAATAACCCCCCCCCTATAATCCACGCCAGCTTTTATTATTCCTTAGTGTTAAGTCACTTTTTATTTTTATTTTTGCTGACTTCTTAATTAAAATCCCCTAAAAGTTTCATGGACATTTCAAACATGTTTTCATTCCCTTTTTACTTTTACTTGTACAACCACAAACAAAGATATAAAAACATAATATTTTCATGAACTACTACTAAAATCTGTAGCTATAATATATTAGTCAAATATTTTAATTTTTAATGAAAACAGTATAAAAGCCAAACTAAAAACTAAGATCATATAATTTGTAGAAGATAAAAAGGTAGAATATAAAGTCAATTGGGGCAGGTTACATTAATTAATGTACAAGTAGAAATAATTGTTTACTTTAAGGACGGTAACACCACGGTAACAGCAGTTAAAAAAAAAAACAAAAAACAGTGTACGTTATAAATAATCTAATTATCAAAATAAATATACGCTTAAAAATTGAAACAACGTTTTTTTTTTAATTGTTTTTTTATAAATATTTTAATAGTTTTGCACAAAATAAAACGTTCCTACCAAGTTTTTTTAATAAAAACTTTATTTAAGAAATTTTTATTTCGCCCTCATCTGCATACTTTTTTAACTCATCTTCATTTAGTTTTAACTAGGCAATAACTTATTTCAAAAATCTCATACTCAAGCAAATGGATCACAAATGCTACACACAGTGAAAATTTATGTTCATTCAAATACACGCAAGCATCCTTAAAGTAACTAGAAAAAATTAAAAGTATTTGTTTTGTTTTGTTTCTAAAAATGTTTATGTAGATGTAGTAAAGTAGTAGTTCATAGACAATTGAGAAGAAGTGTATGAAGAAAAAGGAGTCAAAAATAAATTTCACAGATTTGTTGGTATAAATTTGAGCTGTTAGTGTATGAGTGTCGTTCTTTTTTTTTTTTCTGGTAAACAACCCATAACTCAAATGACGACTTCTACGAAGGACCATGTCAACAATATTCTAGTCATATGAAAAACAAGTCATACACTCATACACTTATAAACATACTCAGACTCAAAAACACCATCGTACATATATACGTACATACGTACACATATAGAATGATACACACAGCTACATTTAACTATTTAGCTTTCAAATACGCTAGACACACACATACATTGACATGAGTTTTGTGCGTTCTTTTATTTGCTACATAGATACATATACACTAACGCACATAGCAACCGTTTTCTTTTATTATTATTTTGAGAGTTAAACATTTCATACTTTTTTTCTACTTTACGGATTTTTTTTTGATGTTTAGAACAACGAACACATGGCCGGAAAATAAAACCCACACATAAAGTGGAAAAATGTGATTGAAAAAATTCGTGGCAATCAAAAAAAAAAATAATAATGTTAGAGAAAGTGGTTTTTCTACAATAAAACGTTTAAAAAGCAATTTAAGCAGAAACAAAAGACAAGAAGTCTTTAGGTGTAAAATCTTTTTGAAGTTTGTCGCTGAAATATGTTCATTGTTTTTTTTTTGAATAAAAAAATTATTCTAAAATAGTGCAAGAGAAAAAAGACTGACCAAATCGTCACAGTAATCGATGATTGATTTTGATAAAATGTTTTAACAATTAAAACACGTTGGTTTACCGAGTATTTTTTCATAATAAATTTGCCACGTCCTGACTGTCAAGACTAATGTTTACCAAAATGGCGGCAAAACAAAGTAGTATATCTTGCCGGCGGACACCCTATATATATATTCTTTATGTTTAAAGAGGAAAAAATTTTTCTTTATAGAACAATTATATTTTTTTTATTTATTGGACTATAATTTTATATCGCATCGAAATCGGATTTTAATTAAACAAGCTGAAATTCATACAAAAAAAACTGAAAAATATTTTTTATTAAAAAATGTAAAAAACTATAACAGGGGACGTACTTTTCTTAACGACTGAAAATAGGCCAAATAAAACACAATTTACTGAAAGATCCATAACAGGGAACTGCACAGCACTAGAACTAATCAATTTTAATTCATTATTTAAAGTTGCAAATAAAGTCGATTCTCTTTAAGGACCACTTAGAATTATTAAATACTTTGACAATATAATCAAAAATCAAGTATATTTTAAGTTCAACGTGTCACCTATTAAATGCATATAGTTTGTAACAAAATATGTATGTATAAGCAAGCGGCATATCTGATTTTATTCGTTGTTAAGAAATAAAAAATGTTCAAAAATTGTTAAATTAAATGTTGAAAAATAAGCAGAAGAAGGCATGGTTAAACCCAAACATTGTTTAAAACAAAGGCAAAGGTAGTTTATTGATTAAAAAAAAGTCAAGAAAATTAATATAATCTGCTTATTTTATTTTTTAATGTAAATATTTTTATTTTCTTACAAAAAACTCTTTTAAGAAAATAACAGCTGATTTTTGTGTTGCTTAAAAGTTGTAATCATTTTCTAATTCAAACAGACTTTATCGTTGAATATTTTTACTTGTCAAAAGCATACTTTAAACAGAACTTTACTTTAAAGTCTTAACAAATATGACTATGATTAGGAGCCTATGTTTTTAAATAATATTTTTTTTATCAATTGCGTAATATTATGAATGAATTTTTGATAATTGCACGAGAATTCTCCTCTTACCCACAAGTAATAAAATGATGGATTGCAAAGCGTTTATATAAATGTTTGTGTATATCCCAGCAAAAAAATCGTAATTTGGAAGCAATAAATATGACTAGTGCATGCCTTTGGCTTCCTCTAGCCTCATGAAATTATAACCATGCAAAAGTAATGTGCAAAATAAATATATTCAGCAATTTTTCAACAATAAAGCTTATTTCAGATCTCTAAAGCAGAACCTCTACGCGGAATCTCATACAAAAACATGAAAAAGGAAAGCGGTTCATAACCAGCATAATTTTTTGCTGGGATATGACAATATGTTTTTAAGTATGTGTTCGAAAAAAGCTTGTTATAAAATTATAACTACAGAAATGCTAGCTAAAAACCCATTATTATTGTTTGCTATTCGCTTTTTCAAGTTGCTGTTTAATTTTTACTCTTGTTTTTTATTATTGTCGTACAAGTGCAACGACATGAAAAATACAACTCAACAGCATTTTATAGAAAAATCAAAACATGAAAAATATATACACATTTATGTACAAATAAGTTTATAGTATATATTTTATATACTGGTTGCTCGCATATCCACAAGTATATATTTATTTTTGTTGTACTTTTGTCTCATATAAAGCAACAATTTTTTTAATTAAATTTGTGCACAAACATTACGAGTAACCCAAAATATACAGACAGACTAACAGAATTTTTTAGTACAGTGTCATAAAATCCCTGATTTCATGTAATGGAGAAAACAACTAAAATTAGTAGAAAAAAACAATATTAAAACATTGGGTTTTTTGCAAAGAAACAGACTATAAAAATTAAAAAGAATGTGATTAAATTAAATTGTTTGGAAAATTTAATGATTTTAAGAGAAAAATCAAAAAATAACGTCATTGAATTAGTTTGCTACTAACCGAAATGAAAATAACCCTTTTTATCGCTTTTTAGGAAACTGTTGCTGTCTCGAGGAATAAAAAATTTAAAAATAAAAATCCAGAACTTAGGATCAAGCTGTAATAAAATTATTTGGTGACTTTAACTACATAGAATGCTATCCTATTGTATTGTCATATTGTGATAATTTTCTATACATTAAAATAGTTTAACAGGAAGTTTTTCGTCCATTAAATAGTGAAATATTTACATTCAGACGCTATAATAACGTACCTTGTGAATCCATCAATTATAAAAAAAAAGATTGAGTTGAACATATTTAAAGGATTTTCTTATTTCTATTTTATTTGGGAACTTTTTGTCGCATTGACGAGATTCATTAGTACTAGCAAATATAAACAAATTTTTAATTCAGTTTAATTACCAAAACAATTTTCTTTATTTTAAAATAAAAATTACAATATTTTCTTTGCTATTTTGTTTTTTTTTATTTGAAAAGCAATAGTAGAACAGATAAAGTAATGAAGCTGTACTTACAAATATGTACTTAAGTAATCATATTTTACGCCAATCCCTATATCATATATTTACATATATGTACGGCTGCAAAAATAAATTAAATATAAGCTAAATATATGTTACTCTTAGATAATGGTTATCATATATTTTAAGAGTGAAATATTTATGATTACTCACAACCAAGCAATTGACTACCATCAACACATAAAAGGTTGCTGTAATTATATTAATGGTTCAACCACTCGCCTTAATAAACTATCACAATAATATGTTTGTGGCAATCATATAATCATATAATCATATTTTTTCTCTGGTTGTGTCAAACATTTGTGCAAATTAAAATATAATAAACTACACCTGAAGACATCATCAAAAATTCTTACTTTCTTTAAGTACAATCTACTAGTCATAAACAACTATTTACAAATTTTAAATTTCAAAAACATAACTTGCCAAAAAACAGATTTTTGTCTTTAAAGACAATTTAGAAACAAAAAAAAAAACAACACTTTCAGTTGAAAAACATTATAATGTTTTTCAAACATTAAAAATCATTGTGAATATAAAATAACAACTGCATATAACAGAAGAAAAACTTTAGCATTCAGTTTCTAAAAATATAAACTTTTTAGAAGTTATCTTATATTTAGTTCGATAAAAAATTTTTTGGTGAAATGTTTGCATGTGTTTTTAAAGAAAATAATTTAAAAATTTGTTTGTTGAAAACTCTTAATAAAGTTGTCTTAACAGAAAACATTTTTTTATGAATATTTTTTCCATGCTTACTTTTTCACAATATTCTTTCAATTATCACAAAAAATAATAATTTTTTAACATTAAATAAGGAAATAAAGCAATATTGTAAACTATAGTCAGAAAAATAAAAAAACATTTATAAAAATTAATTTAAAAATTTAAATTTTTTTCTTATTTATCAAGTTCGTTTGTAATTTGTAATAAAGAGTACCAGTTAAAGACGTGCAATGTTACACCAAAACATATCAGTTTTGTTGTGCCACTGCTTTAAGTGCGTATTGATACGAATTTTATTGTTTTTATTACATATTTTTATTGTTATTCTTAGAAACGGTTTGGGTGTAAATGGATAATTAGAGAAAGAGCGTTATATATCTGTTTATCTATGTTTCGCTCGAACTTGTAAAACAACGAAAATATGTGTGTACATACACACATACATACATAGTTATTAAAGTGCGCACAAAAAAATATAATGCGTTTTATATTTTATACAAAAAAAATTAGTTTTGAATGCAAGGCAATACAATAAGTAACTATAAGTATTTTTGTGCGTACAACAGTTATTTGAAAAAAACAACAACAACAAGTAAGTCTCTTACCTAATCCAATACATAAGTAGCTGATACTGTTTTTATGAGAATAATGAGTATGTTAAAGCAAACCCATACCATAACATACAACAACAGTCTCTCATATATACCAGAAGTAACAGATATTAACATGGTATATTCGTTTAGTCTGTACAATATGGTATGCAAATGCAGATCTTTAGTACCAGTCTCTGTCGGAAGGATATATCAATATTGCTAGCAATAATAACGGACATACAAAATGACTCGGAATCCCTTATAATGACCACTGTCGCAGCTGTAAGGTTAAATGTAAAGAGCAATCAGTTCTATATATCTGCTGATGCACCGACCAATCTGGCAAGAAGATCAGATTCCTGGTTAACTACATTCTAGAAGACCTTCGAGAGGTTGGTAGGACCAGGTTAAATAACCTACTGAGATACATCAGGCAACAGAATGGATCTAGTACTCTTATCTCTCAATGGATTTTGTTCGGGGGATAGTACATTTAACAGTTTGCGAAGCGAACTACCACATAAACCAATCAACTAATCAATGTATAATAAACCTTTTCTAGAAATAAAATGAAAACGATACTCTATGGAATTTGTGTTTAAAACCTTAGTTTTTATATCAATCAAATATTTTTAAGCAAAAGATTCAATGCTTCTGGATTTTGGCCAACACTCTGGATTTGATTTTTTTTTAATTGTTTTAAAGTGTTTCATTTTTCTAAACCTTAACAGTCCGTTGTCATCTGTCAAACTTCTTCTTTCTAGCGTTTTTCTTTTAAAACATATCTTACAAATTGCCAAAGAGACGGACGGACAGACATTTATAGATTTTTTCAAAACTCAAAAATTTCTGAAATATGTATTTTATGTCTTAAACCTTTTGCTATTTGTTTTTGCACTAGAAAAAATACATTTTTAGTGGTTCTCATTTAATGCAACTTTCTTTTATTCAGCTCTTAAAATATAAATAAATTTGTTTAATTTTTACTTTTCATAAAAAACTACAACAAGAATTAAAATTCATTATTATTATTTTTTTCACACTCATTTATTTGCAAAATGATTTTTCCATTCTTCTTTTAACATCGAATAATTAATTTTATTCTCACGAAATTGTAACAAATTATGAGGCTACAAGAAGTTGAAAATTAAGAGTGAATCCATCACTGCTATGTATTAATTAATCAACGTTATATAAAACTCTTTAAAAACCCCAATCTATTAAATTATGTCCCCATCTTTTAAATGATGTAGAAATTACGTTAAGCTATCTGGCAACGTGTTGAAAGTGTTAACGCCATAAAAAGGAAACGTTTGAAAATGTTACAATTTATATTTTTAATCTGGTAAAAAAGTCTTTGTTTAAAAGTTTAATTTACTTTCTTAAAAAATTCCAACTTTAGAAGTTTAATTAGAAATATACATTTTTCAATGTCTGCTTTTACTTTCTAGAGAGGGGTAGACAAATAGAAGAAAGACGTGTCAAACTTAAGCACGAATAGGCAGAAAATAACAAATTTGGAAAAAAAAAGTTTGTCTTTTTTTGCTGGTTTCTTATGAGCAAACTAACGCTTACTTGCTTTATTTTGAATGTTAAACTCAAGTACAAACAAACGTATTACAAATATGGGAGAATTCTTAGATAAACCAACGCTTAGTTTTTTCATAAGAATTATTTTGTCCTACAAACATATTCACTGCTATAAGTTTTTGCCTAAATTCGAAACTTATTTTGTTGCTTCAAAGCAGTTTTTAAATATTTTAAGTTCATGAGTTACAAGAGGAAAAATTATGAATTGTTTGTAATTTTAATTACAACTCAGTTCAGAAGGAGCCATTCTATTTTTGTGGTACTCAATAATAATAAAAATAATGTGCAAAATAATAATAAAAATTTAAAACCCAACGATTTTCAAAAAAGTTCTAATAAAATTTTATACAAATTTTTTCTTAATTCTTAACCCTTTGAGGACAGCTTTTAACCCGTTGGTACTAAAAATACAAACTATGACCAATTCTACTTGTATAGGCTGAAATAAGCAATTTGCGAAATCTGAAAGTCATATGTCCTTCCTACGAAGTC
>NDXZ01005285.1:0-19736 GCA_003055125.1 Paykullia maculata | reverse complement strand
CACTGTTTATAGTTTACAAATAAATTGTTGGACCTCTAACACTTTTTCATTCTTAAATTAATATTTATTTTAAAAAGCATAAACCCAAAATATCAAATATAAGGAAACAAACTCTCATTCCTTTCATAGCACAATATTTAATTTTCCAAAACTGAAACGGTAGGCAAAATAGAATAAAGTCCGGAGCACATAGAGTACGTCATAGGTTATCCGTGGTCATTTTTAACTGACATTTACGTGACAACAGAAAAAGCTGACACAATAACTACTTTGTACATGGACACACAATACAAGAAGCTAAAGTAAAAAGTCCGCTGATAGTTGTCAAACTACTTAACGTACGTTAAAAGTTGAAAGCTGCCCAACTTCAGTACTTTGCTTCGGCAGCGACGTACCGAATGGAACAAATTTAATAAGAAAACATGTATTTCAACTTAGCTGTCAGTTGAAAATGACGACGGATAATGTATGACGGACTTTATATACCCCAGCCTTGAGTTTATAAAAAAGTTTTAAAATTTTAAATAGTTGCATCTAAAACGCAACAAATAAGGTTACAACTAAAATAAATAATTTTAAAATTTAAGGCTTATTAAACAAAATTTCAATACCAAATTTGTTTTGTGCAACTTTAAAAAATTTTAAAATTGTATGTGAAAAAGGGGTAAAATTGCATAAGAAATTATAATTTGGGATTTGAGAAATCATGATAAAAAATTTATATTTTTGCATTTAATTCGAAATCAGCTCAAAACGTTGCATACTGGAAAATTTTAAAAATAAAATTTTAAATATAGATTTGAAAAACAAGTTAAATTGTAAATTGTGTTTTTTTGTTAAACAAATTTTTTCTTTTTTTTTACTTATAAAAGTACATCTACAAATGCCATTTTCCTATAATAGATTGCAGTTTTAATACATACAGAGAAAAAAAAATTTAAAGCTAACGAAATAGTTTCTTATTTCCGACACAAGTTTCAGAAGAGTTGTTAAAATGAGCTTTGCCACTGGAAATTAATATTTTTGCAGTAACAATAAATAATTTTCTTTTTTAAATTAATTTGAAATATATTTTTTTAAATGTTTCTTGCTAATGAATTGCCCGATACAGTAGATGTATAACTACGTAGATATGTAAGTTTTTCTTTTATTAAACTCTTGTTTATTAAACATAACTTTAAAAAGCCCAACATAATAGATTTATTTTGAAATTCACTTGAACACATAACATTTAACAAATAAATATTCAAGCTTAACGGATTTTTTAATATTTGTTTGTGGGATGTAACAATTTTTTTTTTTATTTTACTTAAACTTTATTTCCACTTATTGCGTAAGGCACTTGCAATATACATCTTACTTGTCCAGTCCTCATGCATCTGCATATTTTAAAATGTAAGCGTAAATCTACATCCCTGTTACTCTTCTCTTAGTTATGGATATTTGACATATTTGCATCAATATGGAAAAATATGAAATAATCAAACGAACGTATTAATATAACCCAATTATGTTATTAATTTGCTTTATTGAATTTTCATAACATCAAAAGGGAAGAATCTGCCGTTGCATGTTACGTTATGCCATTACACAGTTAAATGTGCATATTGCGCTCATAAATACTTGTACTAGGATATGCATATGGGTAAAAATAACTCGTCCATATATTAAAGTAAGAAAAGTGATTTATTAACTGTCTAGCTATAGAACATTTACAATAAATAACCGAATTAAAACAAAAAGATTTTATTTGTAGAATTCTTAACTTATAAAACATTTTGTAAAATTTCTATTCATAGAAAACATTTTCTAGGATTATTGATATCTTTTCTTTATTTATTTTATATTTATCCCAACAAATTTTTGTTTTATTCTGTGACGAAGAAAAACAACTGCTTATTCGACTTAGATAAAAATGAAGATAACATCACCATTATTATTTTCTCAAGTGAACGTTTTGGACGTTTTCTTACACCATAAAAGCTTTTTTGCTAATCTCCAGTTAACGCGAACAATTTATTTTACCCAATGACCCTACATTGAGGGAATTAATTTATGAAATATTATTTGAAATGTACCTTTTTTAAGAAATCAGATATAAACAGTTTTTCCTTATTTCCACAGAAATTGTCTTTTAAAACTTGTAACACCATCAGTGATGATATAGGAGATATACATGTGTGTCATTTTTCGTGTTACACTAAGAAATATTCATATACTTTTTTTAAGAACTAGAAGTCAAGCTTTCAGAATATTATTTTAAGAAAGAAAAACCCTTAAATTCAGGCGTAAACACTAAGGCTTAAAGATGACTATTTCAATTGTGTTTTTTTTACTAAATAAGTGTCGGCAAAATTTACTTTTCAAATTATTATTCATTATTTATCACAAATAAAAATTAAAGTTTCTTTGAAAATTTAAAAATGAACTTGAGCCAGAATAAAACTAAAATTAATTGTGTAAATAAATAATTCTTAAAAAAAAATTGTAAACATTTTTAACGAAAAAATAATATATTTAACACTTACTTAGCCATTAAACAAACAATTTTATTGCCGATTCATTAGAGGATTCCATCTTGGGTTGGGTTTTTCCTTTTTTTTACATTTCGTTATATTATTGCCAACATTTCCAGTGGCAATGACTTCTTTTTACATAATGTTGCAGGCAGTTTTCGAATGACTTCGATTAAATAAGCGTGAAGACATATGCGCTAACAGCACAACAAGTGCTACAATAACTGTAGCAAAAAATATGAAATCAAATTAAAAGAAGATGTGAAGTGAAGGACAATGGTGAACATTAAGTCACACCTTGGCTAGTTTGGAAAAATTATTTTAAACTTAACCTTTAAACAGAGAAGTAGTAATAACATGAAATAGCATTTTATTTGAAGACATTAAGGTTTGCTTAACTCATTTAGCCTTCTGACTTCTGTGCTATTTTCCCTAGAGGTTGAAACCTGTGGCATAAAAAGTAACCAGTAGCAAAATATAAATAAAGATGTTTGCAGAGCAACAGCTTTCGGCGAGTTTTCTTGAGACATATGCGAAAAAAGAAAATAAAACATTTAAGTAAATAAGCATTTACACTAGTGGCGAAATTTGGTAATCTTGTTAGTAAGAAAATTCAAGATTTTCTTAAAAATTACCTTTTAGCAATAAGTTTAGAATCGTATCAAAAAAATTTTAAATTACCTTATTTTAGAACTTAATTATATTTTAAAAAAAAATACCACAATTGAGGAGGTCCGTAACAAAATGCAAAAGTTCCACTTTTTTATTTTTTAGATTTTTGACTGAATCCAATTCTGCATATTATGTAAAACTTAATTTAAAAAGTGAAATTATTGCGTTTTGTTATGGACCCCTTCAATTAAGGTAGACAATTTTGCGTACTGTAGCTGCACCTAAATTTAATCTTTTACCTTAAAAAGCCTAACTCCCGTTATTCAGATTCTTTAAGTTTTAAATAAATCTAAATAATAGTTTAAAAGCTATAAATAAATATTTTAATTTGTGTTTTGACTGATTTTTACAAGCAATATTCTAACAAATATATTGAAAATTGTTGTTATAAAATATTTAAAAGGTTAGCTTAGATTCATATAACTTTCAACCGATTTAACTACTTATATTTTGGCACAAAATTATATCGGTAAGTGCTAAATATGCAAATTTTGTTATATTTTGTTTAATAACTTTTTTCTTCTCAAGCTGCTTTAATCGATTTTCGAACCAATAGTAAATAGAAGAAATAAAGAACTTTATGAATAAATAAAATGAAAAACTTTTATAAAATTCCGTTTAGTAGTTTAAATACAATTTTATAGCATTTTGTTCTATATATTTTTTTGTTACTTAACCGATCTCTTAATACCATATCGCTACCGAAAACTACTAGTTTATTTGGGTGAATTTTTATTTTAAAAAAAATTAAAAAGTTGGTGTTGAAAAGGTTTCCCACAGAAAGACATACA
Source organism: Paykullia maculata (assembly GCA_003055125.1). Taxonomy (NCBI): domain Eukaryota; kingdom Metazoa; phylum Arthropoda; class Insecta; order Diptera; family Rhinophoridae; genus Paykullia; species Paykullia maculata. Next base: position 15,757 of record NDXZ01005285.1, on the reverse strand, counting down.
TATTTATTAAATCCTTAGAAAGGTTACAAAACCCAGACAACCAATTACACTGTGCGACAAAAAACAATTTTTTGCACAGACTTGGCTCGTCTATATCTAAAACATCAAAAATTTTCCTTCAAAAAACGGTGTTTTTCGCAAAAAAAAGGCAATTTTTGCTACATAAGTCATCTGAACATGTTCAGATCGTATAGGTATGTTCACAAAAGTTGTTCTATTTTACTCTGGCTACATTTTTGTAGAAGATAGTATGAGAAAAAAGAAAGATTCCTGCGAGCTATGCTAAATAAAGTAAAAAAAATCAAATTTTTTTTTTTTTGCATTTTCTTAAAAAATATTTTTAAAAAAAATTTTTTCCGACGATAAAATGTTCAAAAGGTTGTTAATTAGATACCCACCTACAACTTTGTTAAAGACATTAAAACGCTATCACCAAGTCTGAATGAGCTATTGGCTAAAAGGTTATGGTACCATTTTTCGGAACATTCATCAAGTCTCCCAATATGTTGTGGCCTATAAAATCCAAACGGGGCTAGGGTCGTACTCAGCTCAAGTAGTACTATCGAACCTATATACCTAATTCTGTGTACTTTTTTCACTGTCGCACAGTGTTATTATTTCGATTATATTGTGACTTCTAATGGTAAATAATATACATGGTGCGGCTAAAGTAATTTTATGATTTGTTTTTGAAATAAATATTGAGTGGAATAAAAAAAACCAAAAATTTATTGATAAAAATAAAGTTTATTTTAGGTATTTTTTTACATCAATTATGAAAAATAATGTCAGTTATGAAAAATGTGCTCTTTTTAAAGCATTTTTCATAACTTTGTTGAGTGTTTCATGGGGTATACGATCAATTTCTTTCTTCTTGAATGTTGTCCTTTAGTTGCTGCAAGGTTTGGGGCTTATTCACATAAAGTTTGTCTTTGAGATGGCCCCACAAGAAAAAATCTGCTGCAGTCAAAAAAGGCGATCGTGGTGTGGTGGCCACCTGCAATCGCCGTTTTTAGAAATTAAATGATTTGGAAATTGTTGTTTCAAAAACTCCATTGTTTATTTAGTTTTTGGACTAGTTGGATTTTGTAAGGGAAGAGGTGCAAATCCTGTTTAAAAACTCACCGAAGAGTGCAGTGCGGTCAGAAAGCTGCAACTGGGCAGATTGTTGTCTCCTTGATGTCTCTGGATTTTCTGCGACGCTCTGTCTCGCAGTATCAATATTTTCAGCTGATCTGCTAGTTTGAGGACTGCCCGTACGTTTTGAATTTCTGACCGTCCCAAAATCAACAAAAATATCCATCAACGAACGGTTGGTTGGACCAGTCAGAACGATGATTTTCAAGGAATAGAAAAACAATCTAAATTCTTTGCGTTATTTTATAGCTTTCCATTTTTTTATATTCTCCTAAGTTTAATTTCTGAAATAGAAAAAAAATATGAAACATTCACAAGCAAAGAAGTTACATTTTTTTTACATCATATAGTTACTTTAGCCGTACCCTGTAAATAATAGCATTATATTGTCTTTATCAAAAGGTCTTCAAAACATTTGCCTAAAATTATTTTTTTTTGTAGTTGTCCATTTCTACACAAGTTTTGATAATTTTTTTGTAAATAAAATAATTTGAAAATTTCCTTTTATCATTTCAACATTTGTAAAAGACTATTTTAAAATAATTGCCAGTGTAAATGACGGTCGCAAGAATACTTTTTTTTTAATGTATAGAAGCATCTTCCGCCCCTTTATACCTTTTCTTTCTCTTTTTAACGCTACTTGTTCATTTATTGCACATTTTTACAAAAAATCTTAGGCAGTGGCAAAAGAAAAAAAACAAATAAACAAAACATTCAGGTTGCAAATTCTCTATCTTTGCAAGTCTGATATGTTGCTTGCAAAAAGGATCATAAGTATAGACGTACATACATATAAACGTAGTCACTACGTGCATATCCCCAAGATGCAGTCATATTTTCATTTTACTGCATTCCATTCACGTACTTCGATTAAATTCTCATTTTGGCTATAATTTTAACGTTTTACGGCTAGAGCCAAAACAGAGGCATTAAATTGTTGATTCACGACTACAAAATGCGAACAAGCGAATGGGCTAGAAGATAGTCATGAATCTCATAAGAAAAAATACATTTGTGTGTTATTTGTTAGGTGGGTAAAATATATAGCAGACCTTAGCAATATCCATTTAATTTCGTATTTGTTTTATTTTCAATTTCAATTATTTGAAATTTATATATAAGATTTTCAATTGCAAATTTCCAGTTAAGTTAAACTGAAAAATTTTAAATGTCAATTCATCTAGTTGTAATTGAAACCTCAATTGCATACTACAAATTACCTGTAATTTCAACAGAAATATATTTAATAGAGCAAAAAGAAAGAAAGAAACTATTAAGCTTTCTATATCAATAAAAAAATATTGTTGCTACCGTTAGCAACGATTTTCAAGCGGAACTTAAGAAGAAATACAATAATTTCGGCAAGGAGCATAGAACGTAAAAAAGAAAATTTATGTAGAGTTTTACAAAAAGAAAATTATATAAAATTGTATAAGAATTATGTTTAACCCCCTACTCTATTAATACATAAACAAAAATCAATAGTTTTATTACATAAATATTCAAACGTCTAACAAAACAAATATCTTTTTTTCTAATAAATCTCGAAATGGCAAGGCATTCATCTCGTTTGCTATTTTATATTTCTTTTTTTTAACGTTTTACGCTCAATTTAAAACACACCTGATGTCAACTCGCATGTTTGACTATCAATTTAGTTTATTTCCACAAAAGTAGTAAAACCGATATCATAACATAAAACAAATACTTTCAACTATTACAGCCACAACAATTGATAGTCTTTACTAAAGGGCTACAAAGCAGCACAAAAGTTACTTACAAAGTAATCAAAACCGAAACAGTTACTTCAGATCGTTTTCTTATGACTTTTTAAAACACTTTTAAAGCAATAAAACAAAAAGATGCTCATAAAAATACAAAGAAATTATGTAACATGATTTTATTTATTTATTCTTATACTCATACTTAATATGGAACATAATTTTAACAAAGAAAAACCATGAACGCACTCGAATATAATAAGTTCATAAATAAAACTAACACGCACTTATTGTTCCATTATTATAACTGATATTAACACTCTTAAGGCCTTTAATGTGTTAGAAGATATAAGAAGTATATTTTTTTTTTAAGTTTTGGACAAATGTATGAATGCTCTTGTGCATTGCCTTAATATATACCGACAACAAATGAGCAACTTCTGTTCTAGAAAATCTAACACGTTTCCTGACAGCAGCACATTCATTCGTATGTACTGTAACCTATACTAACGCAGACACAAAATACCACACGTTATCTGATTATGTCAAAGAGATTTGGACGAGAACATTTTAGGGCGGTAAGAGGATCCGTATTTAAAGCTAAGTAGGGGCGCAACAATACGAGTGTCGACTATATTGTGTTGTATTGTATATATGAGTCCTTTACATTTGATATTCCCTCTGGATGTGAAACAAATCAGTGTACAAGTCTCACAGATACTTTCAGATTTAACAATTGTTTGTTGAGCATAAAGAAATTGAATGAATTATTGTGACATTTTCTTGCGCTGCTGGTCTGTTGTGATGGTATTAGGTTTACGCGCGTTCCATACGAACACACAGACACTCAAACATATGCACGATAGAGTGTACCAAAGAAAAATATAAATAATATTAACTTAAATGCCGAAAATAAAAATATATTTATTATTAACTATAAAAACTTGTTAAACTATTACAAAACAAACTTCTCATAGAAAATCTATTTCATAAATCTGTATTAAACTAAAAATTTGATTATGAATATGGAGTTTATTTATTTAACACATTTTAGACATTTGATTTAAAATATTCGGCAGGAAATATTTCTGTAGGAAATTTATTTTACATACAAACTATAAGACCAAAGAACACGGTTTCTTCGTATATGGGGAGACAATTACTGGCCAGTTGACCAAAATATTGAAAGTCTTCTAAGAAAACGTGTGTTGCGTGCAACACACTAAAGTTTCAAAATTAACTTCAAAGCACCAATCCATACATCAGAGTTGTTTTCCACTTTCAGTGGGATTTAGAAATGGTTAAATAGAAAGTCGACAAGTTGCATCGTTTGATTTTTTATTCTTAAAATATTGAGAACTTCTAACAACATACTTATGTTTATACCATTTATAAGTAAAAATAAAGAAACGTTAAGTCTTACGAAAAAGATCTAAAATAAAAGAGAAAGAGTTAGAATTTTTTTTAATTTTTTATTTTATTTTTTATTTGCTGTTGAATACTGACCAAAACAAAGAATCATTTAAAAAAAAAGATTGTTAAAAACAATCAACTGCTTTCATGCGATCTAACTGATAGCTAGAGCAGGATAAAACTAGTGGTATTGAAGCATAATAATATAAAAAGAAAAGCAGAAAAAAGTTGTTGTAGTAAATTTCGTTCTTATTCATCAAGTGGTAGGAAATATGAATATAGGCGACCCTATTTCCTAATAAACTGTAAGTTAAATAGATGATATTTACATCCAACACTAATCACTGATCAAAGAGTGCTGATGATAAAAAACCCTTGCTGGTTTCGAAAATGCATTCCACTCAGCTAGTGTCGGCAAACACTTACTTTTCAAAATTTTTATTCATTCATTATCAAAATAAAAAAATAATTTAAAATTTCTAAGAAATTTAAAATGAACGTGAGCCAGAAGAAAACCAAAAATAGTTGTCATAAAATATGAAGTTTATAGATAATTGTTTATTAGCTGAAAAAGTTTCGAGAATTTTGAATGAATACAGTATTTAACCAAAATTGTTAGTAAATAAGCCATTTTAACATAATTTATACATAGATTTTTCAAAATAAATAAAGTTTCCATAAATAGAAAAATGTTTTTAGAAATATTATAAAATTATTATAAATTAAAATATAAAAATATTTGGCATTGACATTGCCTAAAATTATCTTATGGGATCCCCTAATATTCATGTACATTTCTACAAATATTAATAATTTTCAATCTCAGCTAAAACTATTTATGAACATTACAATGATAGATAATACCCCAATGATATGGTTAGAAAATATAAATTTACACAAATAAAATTTTTCATATAAAGTAATGATTTTTTTAAATCGTGACCTTTACTAATTGAAAAAAATACATTAAAAAAATTAAATGGAAATTAGTTTGATTTTTTTAATTTGTTAAAACATTTTTAAACTAAAGTAAAGAAGACCAAGTTCCGTTTATATATAATTTTTTTAAATTCAGTATTTGTTCATTTATTTATTTATTTTGTTAGTTATTTATTTAGCTTCATATTTATTACAGCTGCGTATTAAATAAAATTAGAATAACACAATTGAGGAAGTCAATAACAAAACGCAATAATTCCACTTTTCAAATTTTATGTTATGTAGAATTAGATTTAACCAAAAATACGTAAATTTTTAAAATGGAATTTATACGTTTAGGTGTGGACCTCCTCAATTATATATGACAATTACTACAATTAATTTTAAGTAATAGAATTTGACTTTGAATAAGATACTTTATCAGTTTCTTTTAGATTCATCGATATTATCAGAAAAGTATATTTTATCAAAAAATTCATTAACATCTGCACAAATTCTTCGAAGTGGATCCAAATTATCTATGTAATTTTAAAAATAAAAGTACATAAAATCTTAGCTGTCTGTTAGGAACATCGATCCATATTTTACTAAGAAGACATATGAAATCTATTTTGCTTTGAATTAGATTTAGGACAAACGAAATATTAAAAAAAAATCTTCGGATTTTAAAAGTAGGAAATCTAAAAAGTTCTAATCGGCTTTGATATGGTTATAGGTTAACGTTTGGCTTCCAAAGTAGATTACGTTGACAAAACAGCATAATTCCTTTTTGAATTTATTTATATGTAATACAAGGTGGCGCAAAAGTCATCCTCCTATCAGAAAATGCTATAAATTTGCAATTGGCTCCTAATGTCAGTTCTGTTTTGACATTTGTGTAGTAAACACATGCGAAATACACGTTAATAAACAATGTTACGCTACACTGCTCCAGAACGCGGAATATTGGTGACTATTTATTTGACCAATAATTGCAAAATTTATAGCATTTTCTGATAGGAGGATGACTTTTGCGCCACCTTGTACATCGTATTGGAGACTCTAATTACTAATCCCTCTTCTAGTATTGGCCTTTTTAAGGACGTGAATAAATTATTTGTCTTAAGCCCATCGTTTAAAAAAACATTTTGATTTATTATTATTTTTTACAGAAAAAACGACATATCGCACACGCAGTTCAAAAGTGACACAACTCAAATTTTTTCATTTTTCAGAAATCGACGTAAATAAAAATAGTTAAAAACAAAAACGTTGGACCATTGAATTCGAATTAAAACTATTTAGCACTTAGCGTAGGGGTCTATTACCATTATATTTTCTGACACAACTAAAAATAAGTCACTTTTATGAATTGCAACTTTATACCAATTGAAACATAAAGAAAGACATAACTATTTTTTAGCAACAGTTAACAACAACAAAATACACAGATATTTTTCTTATAGATAAACAAGTGTATTGTGCATAGTTTAGGCATATAAACTCGAAAAATGAAAATTTTGAGTTGTGTCACTTTTGAACTGGGTGTGCGATATGTTCATTTACTAACGCATCTTGGTTAAGGTCACTTTAATTGTTACAGACGATTTTATCATTTTTTTCTATTTTTTTTTTTTATTTTTGGTTTTTGGTTTCACGCATAATTCGATAAGTAATCATTTTTATGCATTTGTTCATTTCCAAACAAAATTTCATAGAGATTTTTTATAAGTTCCCTTCAAAGTGTTCTTAAACCCCAACGTTGAATACAGATTTAAATCAGATTTAATAAAGATCGGCTTAGAAATTATCTTACACAAATGCCTAAAAATCCCGGTACCATATTGCTTTCTATACAAAATTTATCAGATATAGATTTTTAACAAGCGAAAGTTGTTGCTTCTATTTATGATAATAATGGCTATACCTGTGATTACCGGCTAAATTACCCTTTTTTACGTATAAGTACTAAAAAAACCAGCTCAGTTACTTAAAAAAAATAAACAAATGTTTATTTTAAGTTATTAAACAATATTATTACCTGCAATTTTTAAACGTCTATTGAAAGAAAAAAACCCCCTTATCATGTATGTTTTCCTTATCATCCTGATTAACTACGTCACATCCTCATTGCAATAAAATACTAATTCCCCCTTTTAAAAATTTTTTTTTTTTTAAAGAAAAATCATTTTTTATTCAGAAAAATATTTACTTTTTTGTTTGTACTTTTGCAAAAAAGAGAAAAAAAAGAAAAAGCAACAGAAGAATACCGGCGGGAATGGCATCAACAAACTCACAGACACTTGAAACAAAGCATAATGGCTAGAAAAATCCCCACCTGCACACAAACACACCGGTTGGTTTACTGTGAAGCTACAAGTAGTAAATATTTGCACGTTAAAGTAATTGTATGAAGAAAAAAAAATTGTATAAAAACTACAGAAAAAATATGAGATAAAACGTCATGACTTTGTTTACACAAGCTTAAGCGTGCGAGTAAAAACAAAAACCCAAGTGATGATTAAATAAAACAAAAACAAAATCCATTCCACTATGAGTTCAACTGGCAAACAGTCAAGTCAACAAGGGGACAGGCATTAAAATCAACCAACTACAATTGCAATTGCAAACGTAGTAATTATAGTGAAAATGACGTCACGTAACGATCAAACATGGCAAAATAAAGTGGTTAAATTAATGTGAACAACTTAAGGCCAACGCAAGTTAAGACACAGACAAATGGACAAATAGACAAACCATTATGTATGGATATTTTATATACATACATACGCATGTATGTTCGAGAATATTCCAAAAACATGCATGCATGCATGCATGTGTGTGTGTGTGTGTGTGTGTGTGTGTGTAAACATTTGTAAAAAAGCAAAACAATGCAAGACGTGACGCATGGTCTGTTGGCCAAAATTAAAGAAGGTTGTAAAAGAGCATAAGAAGACATTACAAGAGTAAGATAAATATTAAGAGAAACACGAAGCAGTTAATTTGTTAAGTCAGAAAACTTTTCACTTTATTATCTATTTACAAAGAAATTATCTATTAATTGTTTCATTACATTCAATTTCAAATAAGTTCTCTTAAACAATTAATTGATTTTCCCATAAAGAAATCCATACCGTCACCTGAAATACAAAAGGCCGTAACAACCAAAAAATTTAAAATATACTTTTTAATTGATTATGATGTAATTAACCAAAATATATCTTTCCTTAAAATTATACTCATTGTATATGTTCAGAAATACCGATTTTATTAATGAAATCCAAAAGCCACCCACAACAAGTTAATAGTTTAAAATCTTTGTTTTTTTAAAGGTGCACAACTTTAAATTGGAAAAAATATTATGAAACTTTATTTCAAAAAGAGAAAAAAAGTGTTTTTTATTTTTATTAGTCTTAGAGAAGTTTAATGAATTTTGTGCGTTAAAATTTTTTTATTCGGAGAACAAATTTTTTTCTCTCATACGATATTTAAATGTCACATGTTGCTCAAGTATTTGCTGAGTAAAATTTGGGACACTTTTCTTACAGATATGTTAGACAAATTTCCGATTTTTAGTTACACCTGTCTCATAAATTTTATTATGGCAACACTAACAATTCATTTAACACATAACTATGCTCAAAGACAAGTAAAAAGCTAATAGTCTGTCAGGGCTGGATATACATATAACACCCTACACTACTACATATAAACTATAAAACTATTTATACTGAATATTTATTTTATTCATGTATTCATATTGGAGCAAATTTGTCTGGATGCCAATTTTTTAAAAGACTTATGAGCGTAAAGGCGATTTTTGGGTATAGGCCTTATATGGCAGCATAACGGCAATAATGAACCAAATCTAAAAGCACATTAAGTCTAAGTGATCCGTTCATCCTTGGTTTATCTGAGCCAAACTTTACTTAAATATATTGACCTGTACTTTGATAGCAAACCTACAGACGGACAATTTAAAGTGGGTATGGGACTATTTTTTTTTTGCATTACAAACATCTGGACAAATACATAATACCCTTACATTCTACGTTGGTATAGGTCATAACAAAAGAGAAAATATTCATTAAAGCCAGCATGAATCTCTTTAGTTTAACACCCATTTAAAAGCTGTTAAACTGATTGACGATCGTTTTGTTAGTGTATTTGTATGTTGTGGTTTGCTTACAACCGCACGTCATCGAAAATGACAAAAGAAATGTTCACGAAAAAGTATATAACCACATCAAGCAGTCAGTTCATGTTCAGTTACCAAACAAAAGTCGAAAGTATAGCAAAATAGAAACCAAAAAAAAAAGCTACTCAGCCGAAAGATAAATTTAATTTTTAAATAAAAACATTAAAATAAATAAACAAAATATAAAAAGTGTAGTGTTTTTGCTGTGGAAAGTGTAACAACTAAAATAATGTTCTCAAAAGCACCCACAAATTACTTATATTTGGCATTGGCCATTGCTTTATTTGCCTTCCTCAATACAACACCTACCGTGGCCCGACCATGGGATTTATACGACGATGTAAGTGCTTTCTTTGATACCATGTCTTTGGATGATGTACCCGGCGCCAAAGATTCCGCCCAAATGGAACCCAAAGAATTCTGTCGTATGCCAGCTCGTAAGGGTGTCTGTCGTGCTCTTATACCACGTTTTAGCTATGATGCCGAAAAGAAAGACTGCATTGAATTTAAATTTGGTGGTTGTGATGGCAACGATAATAATTTCCCCACCTACAAGGACTGCATTTCTACCTGTAAGGGCATGTAATTGACGAAAAGAAGCCAACAACTAACTTTCACAATAAATCCAAAAAGTATAATTTACCAAAATTAATTTAAAGACTTTAGTTTTTTAAGAGAAATAATTTTATATTTTAAATTAATTTTAAGTTAAAATTAAGAAGAAGTGTCTAGTTCGTAAGTTTTCTTTTTAGTGTGATATTCCTAAAAATTTGTGTATTTCATGGAAAATGTTATCAAACCAAAAAAATTTTGTATCGATTGTTTAGTTCTGTTTAAACAAATTATGTGAAATTTGTGTTAACATTAATTCAAATATTGATTTGGGTTAAAAAAAAAAATTTAATTTCTAAAAGTTTCTTTTAATATTTATTTTAAATTATTTATTTCAAAACAGTTATTCATAATTTTTTATTTAAATAAAAAAAATACACATATTTACTTATAAATAGTTTGCGACTTTTATTTTTCTATAGCTTTTCCTTTAACACTTCATTCTGCGTTGGACTTGTACAACAATTTATTTTATACTTATAAAAAAAAAGTTTAGATTTGTATTTTGTTTTACTTTACAAATTTTCGTCTCGTTAAACTTTGTGGGTTAGTTAGTCAACAAGTAGGATTGTTAAAACGATGACGTAAAAGTTATTACCTATAGATTTTTGCGTCACAAAAAATTGCTATGTATTCAAATATTTTGTTTGTAGATACGAATCTACTAACTATATTATAAGGCTTTTTACGTAATACCAACATTTTATGTTATTATTTTGGATCAAATGAAAAAAAAACAAGCGCTATATTCGGCTGTGCCAAATCTTATTTACCCTGCACTACGTGTATTAATGTATGTGTGTATATATATACTTATGTATGTACGTACGTATTTACATGTCCGAAAGGTATTTAAAGTCTTCGAAAACTTGATTTTTTATGATATTAATTTTAGTCCATATAGGTTTTTCGCCCATATCTTTGCTGATTCTGGGCCAATTAATAAATTTCCCAAAGGGCAGGTCTTTTATAATAATTTTATATAATAAATAAATAAATAAAGAGGTTTGTTTTTCATTCGCCCTTACATATACATTTAGTGTTAACCAAAGGCTAGCCAATTGTATAAGGGAAAAAGAAAAACAAAACACATTCATATGAAAAATCGTTTGTTGGTTTCTTGAAGAAATTTTTGAATGTTTTTTGGATTTGTAAAAGTTCTCATTTAATATTTGAACTTTTATTTATACATATAACATTTTTGAATTTTTTCAAGAAATAAATTTCAAAGTCTACTGATGATCTGGTCTACGCAACCAGTGAAATGCAGCATATAGACAGCCCTAAATCTAACAACAAACCTTAAAAAATTTTAACAATAATGTCAATACGACAAATAAATATTTTCTTGCTCTAATAATTTTTGTAAAAAAAAAATATATTCTGGTTGTTGAGTACCAAAACATGTCCGTACGACATCAGGGGGCTGAGAAAAGTTGATTTCAACAGACTGACATATACATAGGTTTTTGCCTATATCAAAGCTTCAAAACAATAATTTTGTTGTGTAAAAGAGGCGATTGTCTTTTTTTGCTCAGGCGGTTATTGATGAATACTTCCAGTTTTCAATAACAGTTTTCTTGGGAATATTTCTTAAAGTTTGATACCATATTCAATTTTAGGTAACCACAGGAGCTACGAATAGTTGATTTCAACCAACACACAGACAGACGAACATGGCTAAATCGACTTTCCTATCTATAAGGATCCAATATATATATATACTTTACAGGGTCGTAATTGAATATTGTAGAAATTATAAACGGAATGACACACCCTTGCCACATATGTGAAGGCTATAAAAATCTTTTGACACGAAAAACCTTTGCCCATTCAAAAACTTATTTTTAAAATTTATTTAGAGGAAACTCTAAACTCATAAATAGTTTTTAAGTGGTTTTTTATTGTAAACCAATGTATGTTCTGCTTTATAATTACTTTGTTGCAAAAATTGAATTATTTTTGATATTTTGTAAATATATAATAAACGAAGATAAACCTTTAAGCTGAATTCACCCATTGTGTCTGAACAAAAATTTTGTCCGGATTTTTTTTTTTTTATATTGAATTTCAAAAAGAGAGACTCAATATGAAAAAAATTTGTGCGTACAAAATGTTTGTTCAGGCACAATGAGTGAATTCAGCTTTAAGTATATTTGTCTCTTTATTTCTTAATTGTAAAATGTGTAAAAAAGAACTTCTTTGCATTGTATTTAATGCGAAAGTACATGACGTAAAGAAACGTGACGTATAAAACACTGATATCGTTAGGAAATTTTGAATTAGCAATTCAATGCACGTCATATTATTTTTGTTAGAAAACTAATGCCACAAAGTGTAATTGGCTGAATTGGTCAAAACCAAAATGTATTAATTACAACGTTATTATCACCTGTTTCAAAAACAATAAATATAATAATAAAATACTTAGTTATGGCAAAATATAATTAAGCCCCTTAATTTCAATTGATTTATAATAAATGTATGTACATCCATATGTTATTAAACAACAATTAAAGGTCGTCTAAAAGTTAAACAAAACAAACACCTTTAAAGTTGGGTCTAGGTTAACAACTACGATTTAGACCAAAGCAAATGAATTAACGTTTCAAAAATATGCAAATAAATACAAAAAAAAAACGTAAAAGAAATATGGTTTATAAACAAATTTGAAAATAAATTAAATTTGTAAATACTAAAGGCAAAATAAATAAAACCAATAAATATAATTAATATACATATAAGCAATACGTCATTACATATTAAATAAGTAATACCGGCATTTGTCATTTACCACAGGCGCTGATGCACAGTGGTTAAGAAAATTTTTTTTTTACTAAAAGAAAACGCAGTAGCATCTGGGGTAATTAACACAAATTTAAATTTTTTGAAATCGTCAAAAATTTATTTTAGTTCCAAACTGAAAACATTTAATAATACGTTAATATTAGATATATGCTCTTATAGTTTAAGAGATATTTGGGCTTAAAACAGCCTATACATTTTGTAGCTGGTATTTTTCTGTTATCATGTAGATTTTTAAAAAAATTCTAAAAAAAAAAAAGAAAACAAGACTTTAAATTGGGAACATGTAGAAAAAAAGGCATAATTATTTTCCAAAAAAAAAGAAGCAATAAATTTATTTGCTTTTGTCTTTTTCTTTGTCAAAAATTTTCTATAAACGCAAAGCATCGATTGCAAAAAAAAAAATTAATATTGGATGGACATATAAGTTTTCTCGTAAGCAGGGCTGTCACTTCTATGAAAAAAAAAGAAATTTGCTTAAAAATATATTCGTCATTTTAGGAATTCCAAATGGGAAAACTGAACAAGTTATAAGACCTTTATGGCTAAATTTTACATCAAAGCTTTCGCAAGCCTCGTAATGAGTACATCAATTGCTCGTGCAGAATTATTTCATCTTGCATTAATACATTTTTAATTTTGTGTTTTTTTTCTGAAGTAATTAATAATTTCCTTTTTACCCTTTACTACGTGTATTTATGTATGTATGTATTTACATGTCCAAAAGGTATTTAAAGTCTTAGAAACCCGGTTTTTTTATGATATAGATTTTTTTTCTGATAGTTTCTTCGCCTATATCTTTGCTGATTCTGGGCCAATTAGTCAATTTTTACACAAAAATATAATTAATTTTTGGGTAAAAAAAATAAATTTTTTGCTTATATCTGGTTAATTGTCGAATTTTGGTGATTTTCAATAGAAACAGCTCGGGAAATTTCTGATGGTATGATACCAGTAACGGTTCCGTAGGACATCAGGGGGGCTAAGAAAAGTTGATTTTAATATACTGACAGACTGACGGACAGACGGACATGGCTAAATCGACTTTGCTATCTAAAAGGACTCAGAATATATTTTTATAATTTATGTGTTCGAAAATAAATATTATAGAAATTACAAACGGAATAACAAACTCATGTGTATGTATATATCCTTTCCAACGGTGGTGAAGGGTATATAAAAGCTGATTTGTCAACTACGATAATTTTGCGCTATGGGTTCAATGAAAAATTTATCACAAGTGTCTATTACCAATAAATATTACTCTAAGATCCAATAAAGTATACATAAATGTATGTTTATGTATGTAGTCTTGGGCCGTCTGATTCCCTGTGGCGGTTTAACTTTGTCGGTCTGTCTTTCCGTTTGTCTGTTTGAAATATTCTCAAAATTATTCAAAATTATTTATTTTTGATACGATATGCGTGACATATACAAATACCTATTAAACGTTTTGCCAATAAATTTTATTATTTTTTTAAAGCAAAAACATAAAATTTTACAAAAAAAATTATTCTGGACCACATGCTTTAAATGCCTGTATTTTAGTATATCATATATTTATTTTAACAATTTTTTTTTTTACCATAAAACCATAAAATTTTATGATTTAGTGATTATATGAGAAAATTATTAAATTAGGTTTTGGCATATTTAAAGAAATAAAAAAATAATAAATTGATTCTGCGTCTTGAACGACTTTTGCTTTGGCAAATTAGCTGGAACTCATCATCAACTCTATTGAACTACTTTTATATAACTTCAATTGGGTACCTAATTTTCTCTTCAATTACGTTTAAATATTTATTTACACATTTAGTTTACTTAAGATTCGTTAACAAACATTTAAAAATATTAATAATAGTTGATGAAAAATGCCATTGCAAAAAATGTAACCGTAAATATTTATTTTTTTAGGTCTAACAAACTTACCCATTCATTGATTTTTAAAATTATTTTGTTTTATTTTACAAACCAAGTGTCTGTCCATAAACATATGTATGTATGAAGGAAAAAAACGTTTGCATTCATTAGTTTTTTTTTTAGTTGTTATTTTTTTTTTTAATGACTCTAGGCATTGTTTATTTATTTTTATTTGTTTGTGTTTTTTATACGGTTTTATTTCGCTTTTATTTATAATAATTTCTGCGAAATTTTTTTTCCACAATTTTCTGTTTTAGCCATGGTTTAAACTATATACAGTACCGTGCAATTAAAAATCAGAAACAGTTTTGATTTACCATATCATAATTATTAATTAAAAACAATATATTTTTGAAATTATTTAAGTGAAATGTGAATTCCTTGTGCAGTGCATTCGCGGTTACGTTACGTTACGTTCACCAAGCAGTACAACGCTTCGTGTTACAAAGCAAATGCGACAATGGATATTCTGCATAATTAAGGTATGCCTATCTTTCGCAGAGGTAACGTAACATTTTCTATTATATTAAAGAAGTTTTTATGGTACAAATTAAAAGTACAAAATAAACAGAAATTAAAGTATTTAAAACAAAAAGGATCGGAGTGACAAGTACGCCTGAATTCAAACCTCTTCAGTATTGTGATGTTAATATTTCACTTATTATACCCTTCACACATGTGGTAAGGGTATATATAGGTTTGTCATTCCGTTTGTAATTTCTACAATATTCATTTGCGACCCTATAAAGTATATATATTTGGGATCCTTATAGATAGAGAAGTCGATTTAGTCATGTCCGTCTGTCTGTGTGTATGTTGAAATCAAGTTTACGTAGCTGCCATAGGTCAACCAGAGTTGCATGTGGTATCAAACTTTTGGAAATACTTTCGAGAAAATCGGTTCTGAAAACTGGCAAGATCCATCAATAACCGGCTGAGATATAGCAAAAATTAACGACTGCCTCGTTTTTTTTTACTCAAAAATTATTATATTTGTGTGTAATACATGACTTTTAGGGAATTTTAAAGA